>JAHBBA010001278.1:0-25826 GCA_018806925.1 Skeletonema costatum
ACATTTGCTCCATTAATGAAGTGGCACACCCCGTTGGCTCGTCTCACTCGAGTGAATCACCATCAACTACCTCTTGCAATACACCAGACTCTTTCAAGCCTGCCAACCCAGGATACTTGCCATCAGAAGAGCCAGTGAAGAGTCCACCAACGTGTTCCCATCAATGAAAAACATGTGGTAAACTTGACTGCCCCAGTCATTTCTAAAAGCTCAGCTCGCAAGACACTCTTTTCTTTGTCAAGTAAGAACCATTCCAAACCAACCTCGACATTTTTGTAGTCTGCTGCAACCTCATCAAGGACGGCAGTTTGTTTCAGCGCTGAATGGAGATAGGCCATATGTGTAGATCACAATCTTATTCTGGTTGATTGTGTCTTCAATTTCTTTCCTGGCAGCGGTATAAATCAGACCTCTTCTGCTCCCAGCACTTTGGCTTGTAACTTGTTCTCGAGCTGGAATAAGATGGAAAGTAACTTCATCGCCTTTCCTGCTGGCTTCAACACACCACGACCACGAGTCAACTCGCCACCTCCATTATCAGCCAAGCCAAGTGGATTCAAAGCCACGCTTTCACCAATGTACGGTGACAAGAATGTCAAAGGTCGTGGCATCGTCTCTGAATATGTCAACACCCCACGAGATTTGTAAGAGTATAATTCATTTCCATCTTCGTCAAACAAATATGTTGCACCGCGTCTGGAAATTGCCAATGTATTGGAAACGTATTCATCCCACTTGGTCAAAACCTCGACCATGTTCTTCAATCGGATTGTAGCGAGCTCAACAGGTCGTTGATAACCTTTCTCATCCGAAAACCATTGGTTGTATTTAAGTGGCCCAATCGAAGTAGGTCCTACACCAGGACCCTGAACAATGAAAGTGTAAACATTAGTATTGTTGAAGACGAGGTATGATGAGTAAAGTGAAAAGCACGTCTCATCATGTAGAGACTCACAATCGTAATGAATCCAGCCTTGACTACATCATCATCTCTGAAACGTTCAGGTGCCTTTTTATCTCCAAAGTATCCTCGAAGAATCTCACGGAGTGTACCAGGTGCACCGATGCCAGCGCACATAGCTGTCAATTTCAGTTTGAATAATAATGTAAGACGCAGGCAAAGATGTGCGTATATGTGAGCTGCTGTGCACATGATGTGTATACCAAAAGAGCACTTGTTGCAATTCTGTATTGTCAACTCATATCAATACATATCATATCAACTCACCCATATAATTCAACCAAGCAGTCGCCACAGGCCTAACCATCTCCTCCTCCTCCGGCACACCACCCGGCAACTGCCTCAAAAAGAATTTACAAACATCATTCGACACTCCATCCGGCACACTAAACTCTGGTCCACACGCCAATTCCAACTCCTTGTGCAGCTCTCCATTTGGATCAATGTATAAATTCTCTGGAGAGAGGTTGGTAAATTTCATAAAGTTGGATGCAGCGGTTGTGTCGCCAATGCCGATGATATGTAGGTCAATGTCATTTTGTTCGAGTGATGGTTGCGCTGCGGTGAGGAACTCTACATATTCGGAGCTATCAAACTCTCCTAGTTGTGGGAGGAGTACTACCAACGATTTTCGTTTGTTGTCTTGTGGGATTATGGATGTTTGTTGTGTGCCTGAAATTGGATCGAGGAGAGAATTGGCGGATTGGATTGTGTTGTAGATTGGAGATGCTGTCGATGCTGCTGGTGCAGAGAATGCATTTATTTGTGGTAGCAAAGACGCTGCGGCTAGGAAGAGCAGTGTTCTGGATTGTTGATGAATCATTGTAGTAGTGGCTTTTATGCTCAACGACAAGCAATGCAGGCTACAGAAGAAGCAGAAGATGAAACAGGAAGTAAGTTGTTACTCCAATTGCTGAATGACGCGGTGTCGATATCGATAATTGCAACGCACTGAGATGGTACGGATGATCTGATTTGATAGCAGCAGCATTGATGTGATATGACCAATGAATGACGCAGTGATATTATTGCATCGATAGATGCATCATCATGATGCTCATGCACATGCAAGGGGCGAAAAAGGAAAGCAGAAAGCAGGGACAATTACCTCTACTGGGCTTGAAATAAAATCTAGATGTCTTTAGTTGCGATATTTGATTAACTTTTATTTCACTATCTTTCCCATTCACGAAGCATGGTTGAAAACGCACTCCGATCCAAGTGATGACGTTTTTGATGAGGGCGTCGTCGCCGGGCCAAAAATTCATCAGTAGCTTTCTGTTCCGTTCTCACACTCAATCTCACTGTTTGTCGTTGCCTTGATTGATCGGCGTAATCAATAGCAAGAGAATTTACTACGACGAGGTACAATATACACTTTTTTCATTATCATCATGATGATGAGGCAATCAAACATGCACCAATCGTCTTTTCTTGCATTCCTACTTTACACGGTAGTATCTACTTCACAATGCAATGCAGGATGGATTGATCCAGATACACCAGAGGAGTTCTTATCGACTTCGGCACATTTTGAAAAGGATACGAGAGAATACGAACTGGTGAGTTGCGCTGTTTCTGTATCTTATCGTTTCATGCATCGTTTCATGCTTCTTTGCATTATGTGTATCAATGAATCTAATGTGATTTGCAAATTCCACTTTCTTTCTTTGTTGCAAAAATAGGTGTTCTCTGACGAGTTTGAACAAGATGGTCGCTCTTTTGAGGATGGAGCCGATCCCAGATGGACTGCTATTGATAAGAATGATTGTAAGTTGTATGCCTGCCTACATTGTCTTATACTCTTGTGAAAAACACATCTCTCTTGTGATCGATGTATATTCTCACTGCTGAACACTCACTTGATATATTTATTGTGCAGATACAAACGAGGCGCTACACTTCTACAAACCAGAAAACGTCCAAACCACAAACGGCGTCCTGAACATTACCACCACCCAAAAATCCAACAAATACAAAGCATTCGACGAAGACAAACACAAATACTACGCAGATGCCAAACACATCCAATCGGGTATGGTACAGGGCTGGAACAAATTCTGTTTGACGGGGGGTATTATCGAATTCAATGCAAAGTTACCTGGTGATCCTAAAACTGGTGGATTATGGCCGGCTCTGTGGATGCTGGGGAATTTGGCACGCGCCACGTATGTCGGATCAAGTAACTTCATATGGCCGTATAGTTACGATGAATGCGATGAAATCAATCGACACTCACAACAGATATCGGCTTGCAGTAAAGTAGGACATTACAGTATGAAACCTGGATTGGGGAGGGGTAGTCCCGAAATTGACATTTTGGAGGCCATGATGGGAAGTGCGGAGAAGTTGCCGAGTACGAATGTGACGAGACCGTACTTTAGTACTAGTTTGCAGATTGCACCAGGGGTTGAGAAGAATAGACCAATGATGGGTAAGCTGCCAAAGAAGGTATGTGTGTATCGATTCTAAGTTCTGGAACTTGGTTATCTAATATTTGCGTTGACATGAGCTATTTCTGATTCAAATTGTTCTATGCATTCATCTTTCAGGGGCATTGGTACGAAGATGTGGAATATGGTTCGTATAACGGGAACAAAACACAGCTGAACCCATTCTTCTACGGTGTGAAACTTGAACATAAACCGAAACAATACACATACCAGTCTGATGCCGTCTCTGCCAACACTCATGTTGGCAAAGATTTCTTTGAACACCTTCACCAGTATCGCGTGGAGTGGGAACCGCCCAAGAAGGATGGAACCGGGGGCTACTTGAAGTGGTTCTTGGACAGTCAGTTCCTCTTTGGTGTCAATGGCGACACTCTCAAACTTACCAATACAAAGATCCCTGATGAACCCATGTACTTACTCATGAATACTGCCGTAGCGTCATCATGGGGATTTCCAAAGCCTTGTCCAGAGGGCTGCAAATGCACATGCTACGAGTGTGGCAACCCAGAATGCACATGTGGACTACCCGATGGATTCTGCGAGAACTTCCCTGCCTCGTTTGAGATTGATTACATCAGAGCTTATCAGGCCAAGAATGATCCAAAGCAGAATGTGGGATGCTCAACCGTGGATAGACCTACGGATAGATTCATTAAAGGCCACAAGAAAAACTACATGAATACAGAGGAGGGACAGAAGGAGCCTCTACTACCCGTACGCCGTGGAGGTGCATATTGCATCAAAGATACGCATTGCGGATACCCTACGAAGGGTCGCTGTCTTGCGAGTAGATGTGTTTGCGAAGATGTCTTCACTGGGCCGAGGTGCTTGAGTCATTTCGGCTTTGATGACAACCCCCCGCCTCCAGAAGAAATAGAAGTATCCAGGTATGAGTTCTTACCAGCCTTCACAACCATGCTTATTTTTGCTGGTGTAGCTTTCATTGCTTTCATGGGACTTTTCGTGATAAGAAGGAGGAGAGACGTTGAAAAATACGACTCATTGCTGACAAATCATGGTTCACCTCTCAGTGGAGGAATGGTTCAAGTTATGCAACAGCCCAACGCAGGCAATGGATCATATCAGCGAGAGGGTGGAGCTCCATTTAATCCTATGGGGGCAGTCGAACAAAAGACAGTAACGTACTGTGTCATCGATCAGCGAATGGTATCATAGTATTGACATCAATACAGATCAGCTTTTAGAGAGCTGAACATTTTCTAATACAAGAGGGGCAAGATATAATTAATAATGGGCAATATTTGAATCAACTAGCGATATTACAATAGGTCAAGCTGATATTGTTTGCTCCATCTTCCAGTCAGATGAAGTAGTTTTGGGGAGATTTCTGTTGTGCATTATTTGCAATCGAGTGGCACAAAAGATCATGAGATGCAAATCAATAAGCACGTGCATTAGCACCAAATAATATTTTCACCATCACTCCCTGCTCATAACAAAATCCTTCAATGCACTTAATGCTTTCTTTGCAGCAGGTGCCCTAGCACCATCAATTCTTTCCTGCATCACTTCTCCATACCTTTGAAAACGTTGAGATCGCGTCATGTCCGGCGTCAGCACACTGTCAGGTTCTAGCACAGCATCTACATTGTTTAATTGATCCAAGAGGAACTCTTCATGAGATAATAATAACTCAGAAACCGACTCATCATCTGATATACACATTAGTAACTCGGTTGTAATTTCTTTCATTTTCATTTGTCGTGGAGAGATTTGCCCTCCAGGTGTCGATGGTGGCGGTTGCTTCCTCTCATTATCAGATAGTATACCAAAACCACCCTTGGTTGGCATTTTCGCACCAGGTGTAAATGGATTAAAGCCTTGAAAATCATCATTTGACGTTTCGTCGTCGTTTTTCTCTGGTTCAAATAGAGGAGAGCTTTGCAGACGTGATGACCTACCGCTCTGCGGCGGCGCTTGCGTGATGAAAGCTGCAGCTGGTGATAAGCATATTGAAGCTAGTAGAAGGCACGCAATAGAAGTATTCATCGTGATATATCAGGACAGCGCTAATCAAGAAGTCTCTATTGTACATATCCTCAAATCAGTGAGTTGGAGGGAAGTTGGATGAAAGATACTTCAACCGCGCCAAAAATGAGTGTATGAGGGTGCGTGCTAGCTGCCAGCCTTAGCGCTACAACACTGTCTGTGTCTAGAGAGAGAGAGAGCCAGAAGCACATACACTAGTGAGGTAGTACAGAGTAAGCTCCCTAATAGCTCGTTAAACACGTTAAAAATACTATGCACACTTAGCAGTTTGAGAGTTTTTCCGCTGGTAAGGATGCTTTTTCACAGACACTGGCGATGTAGAACCAGTAGAGTTGAGTCTCTTCGGCTTTTGAAAGACAAATTCTTTCTTGGAGCAAATAACTGGCGTCAGGTTGGCAATCTGTGGTAGCTCATACCCCGAGTTCTTTTTGAATAGCTCGAGTAAACGAGCCCTTGCAACATTTACATCATAAGAAAATGGATTCAATCCAGTCTCATCACTTATGCTCAGCAAGAACTCAAACCGTGATCGAGCGGGGAAGACCTTCTCATCAATTCCTTCAATGCTGTTCAAGAGGGCTGCTAGAGCGATATCGCTATGGTTCGTCAGGGATAAATCGTAGTCACATACTGCAATCTCAGCCTGATATCTTGCAATGTCGAGCAAGATGATATCAACGTCATCGTCGTAAGAGTAGGCAGATAAGGGTAGGAATACCATGAGATGGCTTATGAAGTCTTGAACGATAGGCCCATTCATCCTCCAACCAAGATCGTTCAAGATATCCTTTTCCATGTCAAGAATGTCGTTTTCATCATAGCAGCCTTGACTTATGGTAGCTAGTAAAGAAGCATCTATTACCATTGGCTCGAACAATTTGACAGCAATGTAAAGGGTTGTCATCGATGCGAGCTGGTATTCCTTCTTACTGCAAAGAGCCTTCAGCGCTCTTGGACTTGATGATGATAGAAACCGATCAAGGAATGATATGCTGATGGCAACAGCGTCTCGCCGAAACTTGCAGAAGTCTGTCACTTGATAGCACCAGCGCGTCATCTTTTCTCGACAGACACGGTCTATGCATCCTCTTTGTTGTGATTTATGTTGATGGGGCTGGTGTAAACTTGTTGTTGATGATGATGACATGCTGCAAGTGGACTTGTCGCTAGCTAAGTAGTCGCGACATTTGTACGTGGTCGACTCTTGCTCCAGCATCACTGCGATTCTATCAGCGGCGTCTGCTCTGGATATGGAAGATGGTGTGTCCTCCTTCGAGGTGATCATGTTGAGGCCGGTCATCTTAGAAAATCTCTTGCTTCACGTTGTTGCGTGAAAGTTATGGTGTTATGCAATGACATTCAGCCGCAGTGATTTCTTTCACTACCTTCTTCTGTAACATAAGCCCGTGAATCACTGATGAAATGCCCTTTGTTGGTGGAGGCGCGAGACTCGAGTCTGGAGAGGGCTGGTTTACGCGATGCACATGACAATTTAGCGGCCCAACTGAGTACCGTTGTAGAAGGCTTACATTCGGGGGTATTGCCCTGAAGTTTCTGGTTTATTAGGAAAATATATTGATCTAAAAAGGGATCGCCCGTTTTCACCCGCACAGGAACCCTTGTGCTACGACCTGATTACCAGTGGTCTCAAGCGTGAAAGCAATAGAGGCTGCTTGCATTATTTTGAGAAGGTGCAAATCTCGAGTAAGAGACATCAAGAGCAATAGAGTGGCAGGTTTAATCTCGAATGGTTCGCCGTGCTATCAATACTTCCAGAAGAGCCGGCGATGTGCGTACTTTACTTGATTGTTTGGGTTTTTCCACCATAACAAATATTTGCTCAATAGCAACAGCGAACAGCGATCCTTCCGAAGAGCAGTTGTGTTGATCCGCCCTTTGTGACGACGGCTTTTTGTCTATAAAACATCCACTAATATGATAGATGCGAACGATATAGAAGTAAAAGGTGACGACAAGGCAGTGCGGCGCCAATGGTTGGATGAAGATGATACATGCGTATCTTCGATAAGTAATGTGTCAGACCCAAACAAGGAGCACAGGAGGATAGAGCGTAGAGTAAGCAAGGCATGCAACGGCGGCGTACCAAAGTATGTTGGCGATGGCGATGCAAAAGAACACTCCAAGGTCCTAGAAGAAATCATCCGTGAGATTAAGGAGGGCGCATCGTCACCTCCGCCAAAAGAAATCGATGTAATGCCTCCAGCCATTATTCCGAGGGAACATTCACCTCATTCACAGTTGCCTGATCGCTCACCATCGGGTAGCAGCTCACGCCACGAGAAAATTCCACCAAGACAAGGCCATCGTAGGACATCGGTTGAAACACCCCGCATCCGCTCAAGACGCGCATCCATCGGTGGAACGACCTTCTACCAAACATCACACATGGCTAAGATTGATACATTCCTCAGGGGCTCGGAACTCCGCCTAAATAAGAATGGAACGTGCAGTTTCGTATTTGAGGAGAAGAAGTTCGAGATAGAAACAACAGCAGAGACAAGTGAATTTATGTTTCATTGCAGTTTGGGAAGATTGGCTCAATGGAAGAAAGTATGGGCTAAAAAGCTATTACATATGATGGCAATTTGGAATGAAGAGCAAATCACCAAAGGTGCAAAAGAAGGAAATGATCATGCTTCCAGAGATTCTGAAGAGGAGGAGGATCAAGCTGAAGAAGATGTCGGTCTACTACGAATAGATTCTTCCAAGGAAAATCCTGTTGTCGCAATCATCCTCTACGGGCATGTAGACAATATCAAGAACGCCACCCATTTTCAAGACAAGCTGGATGAGTTCGTGGATGATGCCTTGAAATTTCACGACAAACTCAAGGCTGGACCCGAAGTGGAGAAAGATAAAGAAGTGGAACCAAAACGACCTCCTTGTAAGTCACAAAGTTGCAACACGAGCTCTAACACAACTTCTTTGACAGGCAGTCTTACTTCCAGCGAGCCAGAAGGTGTCAACGTGGCTTCTAGTACACATCTCAACCAACATGAATCCTCCCAAGAAAGAGCATCGCCTGCTCTCTCTGATTCTAATGATGTTAGCCACGGTCAAGATGATCACACATCTTGCAAAAAGTCAGGAGTTTTTGCCAAAATGATCAAGAGTCTCCGGTCCAAGCACAAAGAAGATATTGGAAAACTTGCCTTTGTCGATCCTAACCAGAACTCTGCATTCGTCGTTGACACAAGCACTGCTGATAATGTGAAGATTAAGATTTCCAGACAAAGCAGCAGAAGGGAGTCTACACCGACAGACGATAAACATCAACCACGTTCAAGAAGATGTAGTGCCCACACTGAGGACGATAAACATCAGCTACGCTCAAGAAGTGGTGGTGCCCACACTGATGAGATTCAGCCAAAGTCGCACTTGAGAAGAGAATCTAACATCGATGATGGACATCGAGTGAATCCAAAAAAAGGCTCTTCTTTCAACGTCGACGACCGTCCTAGAGGTCCTAGTAAAAAGAGCACATCTTTCTTTCATGATGATTTCAGTGGTGGCATCCATTACCCAGCTCAGAAGGGTGCCTCTTATCGTATGGAGGAGAGAAATTCTTCCTCATTGCACACGCCACAACATTCCCATTCTGATCGAAGAGTCTCCAGTCCAGACACTTTGAATGCGAGTGCTTGCAACCTCTCTCATAGGGATAGGGACCGCTGCCGCTCATCAAGATTCAATAAATCAGAGCCTGCCCTCGCCCAGAACAGGAATGAAATGGCAAATTCCTCAGATAAACAATATCGAAGACATCAAACAAGTGAACATCATCGTAGAAGTCGTGCTTCTTCACGTCCACTTCGTAAGGTGCATCGTGATCAACCAAGTTCAGCAGGAGGTAAAGAGGAGGAGAAAAGTCAAAGCAGGAGCAGACGTAGCAAATCACAAGCACCTGTCCCTCCTGCTCCGCCCTCGCGGCCACCAGATATTGGACACAGCAGATCGAGATCAGCACTTCGCAAGAATGGACATGGCTGATCCAGATCGGCACTTCGTACTGAATTAAGGGGGTTGATAAGTGAAAATAGGGTACTCATTTTTCATTAAACTAAGGTTCTGTGAGGGATGATGTGGTAAACAGTTTCGCTTTACTTCGTAGAAATGAAATACGCTCAGTGTTTGTTGGGCCTGTTGCTCCTCTCTGTTAACTGGTTCTATTTTTTGCTACGATGCATCCACATTACCAACCCTCGCGTTTTGCCAAGTAATCTTTTGCTGCCTCTCTTTGAGAACTATTTGTTTCATCTTTGGCAGCCTGATACGCACGAAGCGCATCAGCAAATTCCTGCTTGCTCACGAAGCCAATCTCATATCCTTGCTTAAGCGCTTTTATTGAATCATCTTGTCCAAGGTTGGCGGCGATGATATAATGTTTCTTTGCTCTCTCATACCTACATTTGTTACCCTCACGGGCCCCAAGATTATGCCTTGCCGCAGGGTGACCGCCAATAGCAGCCTTTTCAAGAAGACGCCACTCCTTTTTGCTATCTTTCTCGACACCTTCCCCGTCCCTGTATAATTTTGACAATTGATAGTGTGCCTCCGCATCACCTAAGTTGGATGCCTGTGTCAAAAATGTAACTGCACCGCCAAGGTCTTTCTCTTCCAAACACCACGCACCATGTTCACGAATAGCAACTAGGTCTTTTTTTTCAATCCTTTTCATCCTATTCTGAATACATTCAGCCTTTGATTTTGATTCCGGCTTCCGGCAAAATGGACACTTTGATTCCAGATTCGCTTCCATCTCATGTACCATATTGGCAAACCGCTAAATCGATAATCTCATGCATGTGTGATGACAACCTTTGTACACCTTGTTCTCCGTCAATACCAGCCCGATTAGGTCGCTGATTGAACTAGAATTACTAAGGACTCCTTCATCTGCAGTCAGCTTCAGTGGATGGCTCAATCGGTCTAGTATTGACCGAGATCGAGGCTGCATATACTCGATGAAAAAATTGAACAGACAGACGAGTTTTTGATGCAACCTCGACACAAATGAGGAGCGTATTATGACCAGGTACTCGACGGTACGAGAGGGTACAAGAGGATACATCAAGCTTATGCACCTTCTTGACCATTTGCCATCTCTTATATACTCTCTCGTACCGTCTATATGGTAGTACCTGGTCGTACACTCCTCATTTTTGTCGAGGTTGCATCAAACACTCGTCTGTCTGTTTTCTTCCTATTTTTCATCTAGTAATCTTTGTCCGCCTCGATCTCGGTCAATCGACAGTTAGGTTAGATGGTCGTCAATTGTCCAAAACTCATCACTGCTGTATGCTTCCTATAAGTCGGACAGTACTAATCGTTCTTCATTGACTCGAATAGTGCTTACATAGAATTAGGTAACCTAGAACACTGAGAACTACGTGATCTAAATCGGTTCCGAAATCCTCGACTACAAAGTCATCAGATACGTAGAGCATAAATTCAAGCTCCTACTTCACCACCATGAACCGATGCGCTAATTCGCTACACAGGCGGCTGTCTTCTTATTGCATCACATGCCGATTTGCATCTTCTTCTTCGTCATCACGTCGTATTGCCCGTTCAAAGTCCTTGGCCTGAAATCGCCATCGAGAAATAATCAAACAATCATGCCATGTCGATATCAACCACAACATCCTACAAAGAAGTACAATTGGCCTTTCGCCAGTTGGCATTACGTCATCATCCTGACACTGCTAGTTCGCAGCAGCATGGAGATGGTGATGAAACTGATCACAATATGGTGCAATGGTGTCATCCTCGTTTGCAGACATTAGAGAAGCGTTTGAAGCAATTATCGAAGGTCCAAATGGCGAGGCAATCCTACGCAAGAATAATGATTACACCTCATCATTTAACCACCAGAATGCACGATACCGTGACAAGGATGAAGACAAATACAACAACAATGATAATAAACGACCTCCACCTCATGATAGTGACTTGTTTCATTCCTCCCTAGATCTAGACCCCCAAATCTTACGAGAGGTGGCTCAAGTAGCGGAAGAAATGAATCCAGCTGGTTTAGATAAGGGAGGTATGTGGGCATATGCCAATATGGTGAATCGGATGGCAAAAAGGGATGGATTGCCTCCGTTGCGTGTTGGTAATGGTGGGGAAGGAGTTGTAGATGAAGATAAGAGTAAATCGGGTGTTTCTAGAAGAGACGAAAGAGAAGATAGAACTCACCTCTTGACTGGTTGTGCGAGTAGCGAGTACAAGAGAAAGAGACCTCCGATACCATGTAACATTAAATTTCAGCTTTATACATTCTCTATCCACATACCCGCATACATTCAATATGTTCAATCAGACTTGTTCACAACCACAGTCTTTCCAGTCATCGGATCCAACTGATACGCAGGATTCACACGGTCATTCTCATCATAATCACGAAATGTACCAAAGATACGATCCCAAAATACTGTATATTGTCCATAGTTGCTTTGAGGGATGCGATGGTGTACATCGTGATGTTTACTGTCGAATATTGTGAGGTATCCTTTGCTGCTCTTGCTGTTGCTGATTGTATTGTTGTTGGTAGATGATGACGATGATGATGACGTTTCATCAGTGTCCGAAGAAGCATCTGTAGCAACCGATGACGAAGGAACACTCAACACAACATCATGCCTCGTATGATTCAACCCAGCCAAAATTCCCCCCAAACCAACAAACAACACGGCACACACCCAAGACACATCCATCCCTCTATACCCAACCGTAATATACCCCCCCACACTCACCGTACCAACACCCTGGACCACCAACACCAACGCCAAAATATGATTAAACTCTCCCAAAAAGAATTCCAATGGGTGGACATTCACTGCATCAATATTGGCACGAGATGGAGCCTTTTGAAAATGATGATGTTTGTGTACATGGGCGTATACGGACTTCATGTGGAGGAACCAGTGGAGGAGAGTGTAGAAGAAGTCGTAGATGATGAATAGGAGGGGGAGGGGGAGGATTGTGTTGTGGATGGATAGATTTGTGGTGGTGAAGATGCCTTGACCTCCATTTTGTTGCAGCAGTCACCATGTGAATCATCATCCTCTAGCTTTCTGACACTCCACAAGTAGCCAAAGTAGCAATACACAAACAACCCAGTCATACACTTATTAATCATAATAAACGTATAATCCTTCATTGTGAAATTGTCCAAATGTTTCCCTCGTACTGGAATTGCCTTCTTCTTTTCATCATTCGTCAGCAGGTTTTGGAGGAGGGTGGGTACATGATACACCAATTGATTTAAAATCTCGAGGGCAATGACGACTATGGTAGTTAGGACGAATAAATCTTGGAGGGATTGAGGTGTGGATATGTCGTTGAGGAGTTGGGTGAGTAATTCGGATGATGCAGAAGTGGCTTTATTGTCGCCGTCATTGTTCGTAGAGGAAAGGGTTGGAATAGTGGCGGCTAGACGACTGACTAGGCCGGTGGCGAAGGATACGATTGTGTTGTTGCTGCTCATGATGTTTGTGATTGTGGACGGCTGCTCTGCGTCTACTGCTCTGGGCAACGGCTCCAGGAGACGACCAATTATGCAATGCCATCGTCGATTTCTGATTTTTGCCTTCTTTCCGGCCACGTGGGAAGGTGGCTTGGCGCTTTTTTATTTACTAATTCCTTCGTATGTAGCTTTTTGATCATTTTCTTCATCTAAATAAACTGAACAGGAATTGCAAATTTGGTATTATAATTATGGTATTGAGGCGGAAGCGTGATCATTCCAAGAGCCTTGCGCGCCAATCTTCTTCCCATCCAGTTGGAAAGTAAGTGCTCAAACAAGTCCCTTCCTTCAGGCCTCCGTGCTGTGGAAGACCAAGGCGTTCTCTCATCTTCGTACCACTTTTGTATTTGCTGGGTTTGTCATGTTCATCCACTGGGTAGAGTGGAACAATGAAGGCTAAAAGAGATTTCATATCATCATTTGTAACTTGCTCTAACTTTTCAGCCTTTTTGAATTTCATGTATTGCGCCAGGGCTACCTCAGCCTTCTTTATGATGCGTTCCGCTTCAGCCCTAGCTTTCTTCTCCTTTTCAGACTCACGACGCTGCTGCGCACGCTCATTTAAACGATCACGGTTGTCTCGACGATATTGTTGTATAGCTTCACGGTTGCGTTGACGATATTGACGATCATACGCAAGACGATCTTCACGGTTGTCTTGATAGTATTGAAGACGAGCTTCTCGGTTGCGTTGATAATACTTTCGTTGCCACTCTTGATCCCACTTTTCACGCTGTGACGGGTCGTCAAGAGGTGAAAGATTGTCTCGACTAGTTGGCTTGCCACAGCATGTCAGCAATGCATTGAATCTATTTTGTTTCAAGAAGGTGCGAAGGAAAATCACCGCTTGTTGTGTGATCCCACCGCCAATCCTGTTCGCTGTCATTTGCGTACCAGCTCTGCCGAAATGAGGATTACACAGTCCAACACCAACTGCAGCATCTCTAGCACCATAGAATGTTCTACGCACGTCGTTTTCAGATCCATCTAATCCAAACCAGTTCATCAAGAAGGAGCGATGAATGTTCACTTCGTTAAAGAAATCCTTGTCACTAAGAATCCCAGCATCATTATTCAATGCCATTGACGCAATTGTTCGTTTCACGGCCTTCACTCGCCGATGAGTTGTGTTGTTATGGCCCAGAGCGATGTGACTGGAGTGCATGATCTTGAAGTGTGGACCAGTTGGAGTTTCAATAATAGTTTCGGCAACTTCGCCGTCAATATCCAATTGCTCATGGATGACAGAGCCTTTGGGGAATATAGTGTTGAATGCTTCATCTTTCTGTAGTGATTTGTACCCACATTCCTCGAGCGTTATGATCACGTCATCTCTGCCTTGGTAGTCCTTGCTCAACTGCTGCAGTACTCTGATGTATGCCTCTTTCAGAACACTGTCTTCTGGACTGCGGTAATCTTCATCCGTGATTCCGTTCACAATTTCATTGACTGCATCAGCAGTATCCTGCGGAATGTATCCATTGTTGAGGAATCCGGCCATGACATCTTCAGTAAACAAGGCTACCAATGCGTCCAATACTTCAAACATTTCAATCGTTCGAGGATTATCTATGCTCTCTACGGCATCGATGAAAGGCATGATTGTTACGCCTTCACCTCCAATCGTCCGACGGTGCATATGATTTTGGAGGAAAATATCAGGGTTGGTTTCTCTTGTACTTTCACGTATAAATTCTTGTTGATCTGGCAATAGTGGTTCCCGACCTGGAGGTAAAGAAGGATTCATCATCATCTTACAATGAAGTAGAAACGACTTGAGATGACCCCACGTGAAGAGAGGGATGAAGGTCTTTCCACGTTTTGTAACAGCCGAGCACATTGGATCGACTATAGGAACCATGACGATGTTCACTATTTCTTCCGATGGTTGCTCAGTCAAATCCTCTAATGCACGATCGGTGTATGCCGTGGAAGTAGCAGCAGCAAGACACTCAATGATTTGCCGACTGATTCGTTCTTTTCGGTCTTGCTGCTTTTCAGCATAATATACAAGACGCGGAAATTCCATATCAACTATCTGTTGAAAGAGGTCACTGAAATCAGGACTCTCCATTATACCCATACATTGTTCCGTGGTGAAAAGGATGGACATGGCTTCTCGCACTTTACTCTTCCATCCTTTCACGCCTTCTGGCAAAGCCAAACGCCATCCACCACGTCCCATGAACGACACACCTGTTTGCCCAGCTGTATGTTTAGGACCCCAATAGTACACACCAGTGGACTCTTCATTCTCTCCGACGAGTGAACTTTGTGGTATTCCATTCTTGGTGACAACGATGCGTTGGAATCGTACACCTCCTTCTAATACAAGTTCATAGAGCACGAGGTGTTCCTCCACTTCTTCGTTCAGTTGCATCATGTAGAATATTTTGCGCTCTGTCTTGTCAGTGTCAAAATTAGCAGGTAGATAGCTGTTGGCATTGCTGGCGGTACTTCTAGTCATAGAATTTGACTCATTCCCGTTTGGTTGGGATTGCGCGGAATGTGGTTGATAATTTGATGACATCGTAGCGCCACTTTGGTTGCCTCTTCCACCGCCTCATTGCCGATTCCATCATTGGTGTAGAAGTTTCCTTGGTTGCCAATACCAGAGTTGTCGACGGTGGCATTTTTTCGTCCTCTTTTCTTTAGCCGCTGGTGTTGTTCTGATGCCGAAAACTCAGTCACCGGCAGGGGCACCGTCGCTGGCAGTGGCTCTACAGCACGGAGGGCATTTTCCGTGGAAGATATCGCCTGCTGCTGATGTGTATGCCTAGATAATGTTGTCCTGCGATGATAACTGGAAGAGCGCCCCCCGTCCTCGATGTTCGATGCCAACGATAATGGAGCGGACGATGTCGGCAGTGGCAGGGGCGATTGACGTGACGTCGCTGGAGATTTCGACGGCAATGGCACCGGCGGCACAATGGTAGTAGAACGGTCTCCATCGAATCTACTTAACTGGTTATGTTTCCTTTTTGTTGACATGGTAGTGTTGGTTTCCAAGAATTGAATTCATCGATGGAAGCATGGTGATAAAGAGCATTGCTTAGAAGCATGGCTTTCCAAAATAAATTGATGAGGGGGCAATCGGGATGCCCCCTTTCTCTAGAACTAATGATTTTTGCCTTCCCTGCCCTCTTTAGGGGGCATTTACGCAAACTGCCCCCTGGATCAAAGCATCAAGCAAGGTTTAGCGCGGATCATGCCGAGTTGAGCAATCCTATCCGTAGCTATCCACCGTACGAGCCACCAACGTAACTCCATAAAAGCCCATCATCATCAAAACAGAGACATAAAAATGTCACTACCCAATACTCCCCTTACACAGTAGGTAGTTTGTCTACCACCTGCTTCCTCACACCACCGCTGCAGAGTTACATCTCTATCATCCAAACATGAACTGTGCAATTATTGTAGTGCTGTCATCGAAATTATTTGTTGCGTGTTTGTTATTGTCGTGTGTCTCATCATTTGTTGACTTGAATGATCGCTTGATCCCTCCCGTTCTACTATCATACTTACATAACATAATACCAATACCAGTGCACCGCCGATGAAACCTTGGCAATTGGACTTGCATGACGGTAGCCACGGTCCCTTCGCATCTGTTGTGTATTGCATGTCATCCTGTGGGGGAGCATTTCTTGTCTTGTACGAATGATATTACTACATACATCACGACAGATGATGGATGCATCAAGAGATGATATACATCTCTTCTTTAATTCAAGTGCTTTCATGTACTCATCACCAGCGGTAGTAAAAAATAAGTGGGCGCTGCCGTATGGCACGTTGTTGCATTCATCATGTTTTTGTTTTAAACGTGGGATCATATCTTGTGGACCGAGTGTACTCTCTGAATCATCTACAATACGCTGCTGTTTTGCCTGTGGTTGTGTTGTGTTGTTTGCATCATCATCTATTCACAATATCTCTTCTTCTTTGGGATCTGCTGATTCATGATACTGTTGCCCGAAGGCCTAAAATGATTATTCACCATTTCGAACAATGTCTCAGCTGGTTATTTCATTCATCTCTCTAGCGTCATTCCCTTGATTATTTATTGTTGCTAGTATGCATACATTCTATTAGTGGGCGCAGCTCTCGGCTCTCGGCAGTCGGCAAGATCCTGGATTGCGTATGTATGCGTACTGGTAAATTGAGGTACCTACATATTTGGCGATAGAGCGGTACTGGATGGTGGCTAAACGGATACCAACTGGATACCAACTGGATATCAATTGGATACTAGTGGACACTGGGCGCAGCTCTCGGCAGTCGGATCAACCGTGCATAACTTTACTTGTGAGAGGGCGCATTCAATTCAATCTAACATGAGCCTAATCAAATATTCATTCAGCAACAAGGCCGCGGCGACGGCAACTATAGCAGCAGCAGCGTCATCTTTCACCGTTGTCGCCTCTTTTTTTCTTGGGACATCAACATCAACAAGGACATTACAAACGGCAGATAATGGTGTCGGTATCAATAGCAATGATGAAAACGACAGAATATTAGAAAGAATGTTAAATGTAACAATACAGCAGGGAGATTATTGACGCCACCAATAACAGGGAAGGCATCCGCCTCCGTTTCTACAGCGACAGACATTACCACACGCAACTTTTCTACTACTCCCAGCAACAAAACCAATAACAGTGACACACCCACAACCAACACATGGCAGCCAAATCAAACCACATCCACATTCACAAAAAATGAAATCCACCTGTCCAGAATTGATGAAAGTATATGCGCAATGTGTCATTCAAAACAAAATGAGGGGTGGTTGGAACAAGGTGCTTGTCAAGTGGAGTATGAACAGTTGATGGAATGTTTTCGGATGGTGAGATCATCATCCTCCTCTTGATAAGTGGGTCCGATAGGAGGATGTGTGTGTTTTGGTTCATAATATGAGGGTGTACTCTCGGCTGATGCGTAACTGGACGCAACCATCAAAGTACATCCATCCATGTCTTGATATTCACCCAGAGCTTTGATAGAAAAAGACCTTTACACATCATTTCTATTTCTTAAACATCATGTGTATAGAATGCATCGTCGGAAAAACAACCACAGCATGGAGCATGATGGTAGCATCACATCATCTATTCGATTAATTTGCTGCAGCTATATAAAAGTAGGCAGCCAATATGATAGTTTCAATGTAATTCCAAATATTTGATTTCAATAGACGCAGCGGCCTGAGCCTGAGCTGTTAAGTATCTGTCCATACCTCATCATAGTCTTACCTTATCCTTATGGTAGTGAGAGAAAATGACATTGTGCTTTCATTCTCTTCAATGTTCAGAACGTGTTTGATGCTTTCTGGCTTTAGAAATGGAGGCCAATGGAGGAGAGGAAAGGATGGAATTGTGTTCGTGTTGTATTGGGTACAATAAAAGTTTGGAGATATTGCAAGGAAGAACGAACGTCGTATATGAGGAATAAGGAGAGAGATGACTTTGGTCGCTGTGGGGAGAGGACAGAATATGAAGCTTAACATACATTCTTTTACATAGCTTTTATCATACTTAGCGTATTTACAAATCGGAATTGATGGTGTGCGAGACTTACTCGCGAGTGCACATCCATCCCACCACTGCTGCGGATACTTGGCCGACCTACCAGTTAACAAACATTATACATTCTATACAGACCTGGCAAGGCACTTATTATCCCACCACAGTTTCGTCCCACAACATTTCTTTTTGTCACTAAAGACCTCATCCCATGACTCCGCAATACCCCCACAAGGCGACGCTCCAACGCAGTCTTGGACGCACGTGTTAGCAGAGTATTTGACATACCACTTGTCTGAACCCACAGCTTCATCGCCCATACACTTGTTTATATCCAGAAAAAGTGTCTCTCGCAGCAATTTCGGAGCGTTTTAGATAGATACCAAACTTGATTAGTGAGCATATAGGTAGGCATTTTGTTGTCGTTTAGACAAGTAGGATTACTGCTTCCTCCAGCTCCAGACGACCAATCGGGATAGTATTCGCCATGCGTCAAGTCTGGCAACGTCCCCGTACACGTATAGAAATCCCATTCATAGAACTTTTTGCAGCATTCTTCTCTTGTGTTGGATAAGAAATATTGATGATTGCTCAGCATATAGTAGGGCTCTTGGCCGTCATCAACGCAATTTTTATTGGTGCCTTCCCAATCAGGGTAATATAGCATCACATTGCAATCATCATGGTCTGGAGGATATCTTCCAATGCAAGAATCATACATATAGCCAGCAAAGAACTTTTTACAGCAGGCTGACATAGAGCTTGATAGCCATTCTGTCGGATTTACAGCCATGTAATCTGGTTCGTCGCCATCATTCCTGTGTTGGGGAAGGAAATGAATGAGAATGGGAACATTTAGGAAATTAGTTGCACTGCAGATTCAACACACGCATTGAAAGAGAGAGAAATGATACTTACCTGCATCCCTCATTGCCTTTTACCCATATAGGATAGAACAAATTGACCCCAGTTGGTTTGGAAGGTGCTGCAGTTGGTGTAGAGGACGGCGAACATGACGGCATTGTGCTTACGCTTGGCTGATATGATGGCTCTGATGAAGGTTCTGACGATGGCTCCAATGAAGGCTCTGATGATGGTTCCGACGATGGTTCGGAGGAGGGCTGAGATGAAGGTTCCGATGATGGCTGAGAAGAAGGTTCCGACGATGGCTCAGAGGAGGGCTGAGATGAAGGTTCCGATGATGGCTGAGATGATGGTTGTGAACTTATGCTTGGTTCCAGAGAAGGTTCCGATGATGGTTGAGCTGAAATGGAGGGCATTAAACTCGGTTGAGAAGACGGCTGAGATGAGGGTTCACTACTAGGCTCAGATGATGGCTGAGACGATGGCTCAGACGATGGCTCAGAAGAAGGCTCACTACTCGGCTCTGAACTCGGCTCAGGTGAGGGTTCACTACTAGGCTCAGACGATGGCTCAGACGATGGCTCAGACGAAGGCTGAGATGAAGGCTCACTACTCGGCTCTGAACTCGGCTCTGAAGATGGCTCGGACGAAGGTTGAGATGACGGTTCACTGCTCGGCTCAGAACTCGGCTCAGACGATGGCTCCGATGAGGGCTCAGATGAGGGTTCACTGCTAGGCTCAGAACTCGGCTCAGACGAAGGCTCGGACGAAGGATGAGATGATGGCTCCGATGAAGGTTCCGATGTTGGATTGGTAGAGAATGATGGATTCAATGATGGCTCAGACGATGGCTGAGCAGATTTCGAGGGAGACAAACTTGGTTGAGACGAGGGTTGAGATGAGGGCTCGCTACTAGGCTCAGAACTTGGCTCAGACGATGGCTCAGAAGAAGGCTGAGACGATGGCTCTGATGAAGGTTCTGATGTTGGATTCGTAGAGAATGATGGAATCAACGATGGCTCGGAGGTTGGATTGGTAGAGAATGATGGCTTCAACGATGGCTCGGATGATGGCTCAGCTGACTCGGACGGAACCAAACTAGGCTCAGATGATGGCTGACCTGACGAGGAGGGAGTCAAACTAGGCTCAGATGATGGTTGTCCAGACGAGGAGGGATTCAACGATGGCTCGGAGGTTGGATTGGTAGAGAATGATGGCTTCAACGATGGCTCGGATGATGGCTCAGCTGACTCGGACGGAACCAAACTAGGCTCAGATGATGGCTGACCTGACGAGGAGGGAGTCAAACTAGGCTCAGATGATGGTTGTCCAGACGAGGAGGGATTCAACGATGGCTCGGAGGTTGGATTGGTAGAGAATGATGGCTTCAACGATGGCTCGGATGATGGCTCAGCTGACTCGGACGGAACCAAACTAGGCTCAGATGATGGCTGACCTGACGAGGAGGGAGTCAAACTAGGCTCAGATGATGGTTGTCCAGACGAGGAGGGATTCAACGATGGCTCGGAGGTTGGATTGGTAGAGAATGATGGCTTCAACGATGGCTCGGATGATGGCTCAGCTGACTCGGACGGAACCAAACTAGGCTCAGATGATGGCTGACCTGACGAGGAGGGAGTCAAACTAGGCTCAGATGATGGTTGTCCAGACGAGGAGGGATTCAACGATGGCTCGGAGGTTGGATTGGTAGAGAATGATGGCTTCAACGATGGCTCGGATGATGGCTCAGCTGACTCGGACGGAACCAAACTAGGCTCAGATGATGGCTGACCTGACGAGGAGGGAGTCAAACTAGGCTCAGATGATGGTTGTCCAGACGAGGAGGGATTCAACGATGGCTCGGAGGTTGGATTGGTAGAGAATGATGGCTTCAACGATGGCTCGGATGATGGCTCAGCTGACTCGGACGGAACCAAACTAGGCTCAGATGATGGCTGACCTGACGAGGAGGGAGTCAAACTAGGCTCAGATGATGGTTGTCCAGACGAGGAGGGACTCAACGATGGCTCGGAGGTTGGATTGGTAGAGAATGATGGCTTCAACGATGGCTCGGATGATGGCTCAGCTGACTCGGACGGAACCAAACTAGGCTCAGATGATGGCTGACCTGACGAGGAGGGAGTCAAACTAGGCTCAGATGATGGTTGTCCAGACGAGGAGGGACTCAACGATGGCTCGGAGGTTGGATTGGTAGAGAATGATGGCTTCAACGATGGCTCGGATGATGGCTCAGCTGACTCGGACGGAACCAAACTAGGCTCAGATGATGGCTGACCTGACGAGGAGGGAGTCAAACTAGGCTCAGATGATGGTTGTCCAGACGAGGAGGGACTCAACGATGGCTCGGAGGTTGGATTGGTAGAGAATGATGGCTTCAACGATGGCTCGGATGATGGCTCAGCTGACTCGGACGGAACCAAACTAGGCTCAGATGATGGCTGACCTGACGAGGAGGGAGTCAAACTAGGCTCAGATGATGGTTGTCCAGACGAGGAGGGACTCAACGATGGCTCGGAGGTTGGATTGGTAGAGAATGACGGCTTCAACGATGGCTCGGATGATGGCTCAGCTGACTCGGACGGAACCAAACTAGGCTCAGATGATGGCTGACCTGACGAGGAGGGAGTCAAACTAGGCTCAGATGATGGTTGTCCAGACGAGGAGGGATTCAACGATGGCTCGGAGGTTGGATTGGTAGAGAATGATGGCTTCAACGATGGCTCGGATGATGGCTCAGCTGACTCGGACGGAACCAAACTAGGCTCAGATGATGGCTGACCTGACGAGGAGGGAGTCAAACTAGGCTCAGATGATGGTTGTCCAGACGAGGAGGGACTCAACGATGGCTCGGAGGTTGGATTGGTAGAGAATGACGGCTTCAACGATGGCTCGGATGATGGCTCAGCTGACTCGGACGGAACCAAACTAGGCTCAGATGATGGCTGACCTGACGAGGAGGGAGTCAAACTAGGCTCAGATGATGGTTGTCCAGACGAGGAGGGATTCAACGATGGCTCGGAGGTTGGATTGGTAGAGAATGATGGCTTCAACGATGGCTCGGATGATGGCTCAGCTGACTCGGACGGAACCAAACTAGGCTCAGATGATGGCTGACCTGACGAGGAGGGAGTCAAACTAGGCTCAGATGATGGTTGTCCAGACGAGGAGGGACTCAACGATGGCTCGGAGGTTGGATTGGTAGAGAATGATGGCTTCAACGATGGCTCGGATGATGGCTCAGCTGACTCGGACGGAACCAAACTAGGCTCAGATGATGGCTGACCTGACGAGGAGGGAGTCAAACTAGGCTCAGATGATGGTTGTCCAGACGAGGAGGGACTCAACGATGGCTCGGAGGTTGGATTGGTAGAGAATGACGGCTTCAACGATGGCTCGGATGATGGCTCAGCTGACTCGGACGGAACCAAACTAGGCTCAGATGATGGCTGACCTGACGAGGAGGGAGTCAAACTAGGCTCAGATGATGGTTGTCCAGACGAGGAGGGATTCAACGATGGCTCGGAGGTTGGATTGGTAGAGAATGACGGCTTCAACGATGGCTCGGATGATGGCTCAGCTGACTCGGACGGAACCAAACTAGGCTCAGATGATGGCTGACCTGACGAGGAGGGAGTCAAACTAGGCTCAGATGATGGTTGTCCAGACGAGGAGGGATTCAACGATGGCTCGGAGGTTGGATTGGTAGAGAATGATGGCTTCAACGATGGCTCGGATGATGGCTCAGCTGACTCGGACGGAACCAAACTAGGCTCAGATGATGGCTGACCTGACGAGGAGGGAGTCAAACTAGGCTCAGATGATGGTTGTCCAGACGAGGAGGGACTCAACGATGGCTCGGAGGTTGGATTGGTAGAGAATGATGGCTTCAACGATGGCTCGGATGATGGCTCAGCTGACTCGGACGGAACCAAACTAGGCTCAGATGATGGCTGACCTGACGAGGAGGGAGTCAAACTAGGCTCAGATGATGGTTGTCCAGACGAGGAGGGACTCAACGATGGCTCGGAGGTTGGATTGGTAGAGAATGATGGCTTCAACGATGGCTCGGATGATGGCTCAGCTGACTCGGACGGAACCAAACTAGGCTCAGATGATGGCTGACCTGACGAGGAGGGAGTCAAACTAGGCTCAGATGATGGTTGTCCAGACGAGGAGGGACTCAACGATGGCTCGGAGGTTGGATTGGTAGAGAATGATGGCTTCAACGATGGCTCGGATGATGGCTCAGCTGACTCGGACGGAACCAAACTAGGCTCAGATGATGGCTGACCTGACGAGGAGGGAGTCAAACTAGGCTCAGATGATGGTTGTCCAGACGAGGAGGGACTCAACGATGGCTCGGAGGTTGGATTGGTAGAGAATGATGGCTTCAACGATGGCTCGGATGATGGCTCAGCTGACTCGGACGGAACCAAACTAGGCTCAGATGATGGCTGACCTGACGAGGAGGGAGTCAAACTAGGCTCAGATGATGGTTGTCCAGACGAGGAGGGACTCAACGATGGCTCGGAGGTTGGATTGGTAGAGAATGATGGCTTCAACGATGGCTCGGATGATGGCTCAGCTGACTCGGACGGAACCAAACTAGGCTCAGATGATGGCTGACCTGACGAGGAGGGAGTCAAACTAGGCTCAGATGATGGTTGTCCAGACGAGGAGGGACTCAACGATGGCTCGGAGGTTGGATTGGTAGAGAATGATGGCTTCAACGATGGCTCGGATGATGGCTCAGCTGACTCGGACGGAACCAAACTAGGCTCAGATGATGGCTGACCTGACGAGGAGGGAGTCAAACTAGGCTCAGATGATGGTTGTCCAGACGAGGAGGGATTCAACGATGGCTCGGAGGTTGGATTGGTAGAGAATGATGGCTTCAACGATGGCTCGGATGATGGCTCAGCTGACTCGGACGGAACCAAACTAGGCTCAGATGATGGCTGACCTGACGAGGAGGGAGTCAAACTAGGCTCAGATGATGGTTGTCCAGACGAGGAGGGATTCAACGATGGCTCGGAGGTTGGATTGGTAGAGAATGATGGCTTCAACGATGGCTCGGATGATGGCTCAGCTGACTCGGACGGAACCAAACTAGGCTCAGATGATGGCTGACCTGACGAGGAGGGAGTCAAACTAGGCTCAGATGATGGTTGTCCAGACGAGGAGGGATTCAACGATGGCTCGGAGGTTGGATTGGTAGAGAATGATGGCTTCAACGATGGCTCGGATGATGGCTCAGCTGACTCGGACGGAACCAAACTAGGCTCAGATGATGGCTGACCTGACGAGGAGGGAGTCAAACTAGGCTCAGATGATGGTTGTCCAGACGAGGAGGGATTCAACGATGGCTCGGAGGTTGGATTGGTAGAGAATGATGGCTTCAACGATGGCTCGGATGATGGCTCAGCTGACTCGGACGGAACCAAACTAGGCTCAGATGATGGCTGACCTGACGAGGAGGGAGTCAAACTAGGCTCAGATGATGGTTGTCCAGACGAGGAGGGATTCAACGATGGCTCGGAGGTTGGATTGGTAGAGAATGATGGCTTCAACGATGGCTCGGATGATGGCTCAGCTGACTCGGACGGAACCAAACTAGGCTCAGATGATGGCTGACCTGACGAGGAGGGAGTCAAACTAGGCTCAGATGATGGTTGTCCAGACGAGGAGGGACTCAACGATGGCTCGGAGGTTGGATTGGTAGAGAATGATGGCTTCAACGATGGCTCGGATGATGGCTCAGCTGACTCGGACGGAACCAAACTAGGCTCAGATGATGGCTGACCTGACGAGGAGGGAGTCAAACTAGGCTCAGATGATGGTTGTCCAGACGAGGAGGGATTCAACGATGGCTCGGAGGTTGGATTGGTAGAGAATGATGGCTTCAACGATGGCTCGGATGATGGCTCAGCTGACTCGGACGGAACCAAACTAGGCTCAGATGATGGCTGACCTGACGAGGAGGGAGTCAAACTAGGCTCAGATGATGGTTGTCCAGACGAGGAGGGACTCAACGATGGCTCGGAGGTTGGATTGGTAGAGAATGATGGCTTCAACGATGGCTCGGATGATGGCTCAGCTGACTCGGACGGAACCAAACTAGGCTCAGATGATGGCTGACCTGACGAGGAGGGAGTCAAACTAGGCTCAGATGATGGTTGTCCAGACGAGGAGGGATTCAACGATGGCTCGGAGGTTGGATTGGTAGAGAATGATGGCTTCAACGATGGCTCGGATGATGGCTCAGCTGACTCGGACGGAACCAAACTAGGCTCAGATGATGGCTGACCTGACGAGGAGGGAGTCAAACTAGGCTCAGATGATGGTTGTCCAGACGAGGAGGGATTCAACGATGGCTCGGAGGTTGGATTGGTAGAGAATGATGGCTTCAACGATGGCTCGGATGATGGCTCAGCTGACTC
>JAHBBA010001278.1:25926-100926 GCA_018806925.1 Skeletonema costatum
GTATGATGGATGCAACGATGGTTCAGATGATGGCTGAACTGACTTAGAAGGAGCCAAACTCGCAACCTTAGAGGGAGTCAAGCTGGGCTGAGATGATGGCTGAGATGAGGGCTCCCTACTCGGCTCTGAACTTGGCTGGGACGAAGGCTCCGACGATGGCTCTGAGGAGGGCTCACTACTTGGCTCAGAACTCGGCTCAGAACTCGGCTCAGACGATGGTTGAGATGATGGCTCTAATGAAGGTTTTGATGTTGGATTGGTAGAGAATGATGGATTCAATGATGGCTCAGCTGACATAGACGGTACAGAAGATGGCACGTTTGTTACATCACTTTCCAGGCGTCTTTTTGAAGAAGCCAAATGCGGAGGGATAGTTAGAGACACTTTAACGACTGATCCGGCAATTCTTCCCTCGGTAGGTGGAGACCCAGGAGGTAGTGGTAGAGAAACTGCAACGACTGTTCCATCACTTACTCCTTGCGAAAACTTCACTGGGGCTCCAGCTAGTGCATACGATGATGACAACGAAAAGTGAAGTGAAGAAAGACAAGTCGAAGTGGCTGGGACATCTGTGAAGGTAAACGAAGCAGTCGATCCTTCTGAAACTATACCGTCTACTCCGCCAACAGTAGCACTAAACTCATCTGGACAAGCAAGCGCTATGCTTAGACCATAATAGAACGGAGCAATCCCATCTTGGATGACTGTTGCAGTGATATCAACAGTATCACTGACTGATCCTTCAGCTACTGACACTTCAGCAAGCCTAAATGCATATCCCATCTGGTCTGAAGCAGCTCGAGCACTTTTAAGTGCATTGCCAGTATCAGACGTCTGAAAAGCATAATAATTCAACATGTATGTCGCATGAGTCTCCTCGGCACACATTCCGAAATCTTGTTTATACTGCGTTCCGGCGGCGTAGTTGTCGTCGAAAATGGTGGCCTGAAGTTCTGGACGGACCTCTCCGCCCATGGCACCAGACATCCAAAAGCCGGTGGCTGCAGTCGCCTGCACTTGAGACCAAAAGAACCAAGACATAGGTGCACCGTAGACACCCTCATCAATGGTTGAATGGGCAAAGGAATCGTCATGTAGACCAAACCCTTGACGCTGATTGACTCCAACAGCATACCAATGTGGATAACGCATCTGAACTTGAGTCGTCTGAAATGCAGCATCAAAGGCATCGATCAATTCCATTTTGGTTGCATCTGGGATCCAACTGTGGGTGGCAGAATCTTCCGTCCATGTGTGCCACTCACCCCAAAATCCAAGTAACCCGACCTGAATAAACCCTACACGCGAATCCCCATCGTATCGACTGCCCAAAGCTGCAACAAAGTTGTTCAATGCAGTCTTTAGGTTCTCGTCAGAATAATCTGGACTTGATCCGACTGCATTCAAATCAACACTGCTCCATGGAGTCATTTGAAGGTTGTAGTCATCAATCAAGAATTGTGGCGTGTGAGAGACATAGCTCCCTGCTGGTTGAGGATAGTCCATGTAGAAACGCAGAATAGAATGTTTGCCCCGTGATGCAGATGCGGCAATACGAGGATCAACGACGGTATCAAAGCCGGGGAAGTTGGCCATTCCTGTCATGACATCGGAGAGACCAATGTAGTAGAATTCCATTGTCGATTCGGGGTCATTGTAGTATTGAGGATCGGTGTAGCCTCCAGTGTGCCACTCGGGTGAGGTTAGAAATCCTTTTAGAGGAGCTGGACGGGCTGCCGCTGCGTTTGCTGGTGGTAGATCGGCTGAGAAAAGAACAAATCGAAGAGGGTTAGTATGATAATATTATTGATAACATAATAATTGTCATCCCCACCGCCACCATAATTTATTATATTAATATTTTCTATGTGAATATGATACTCACCGGAAGACAGCGTATGATAGGCTGCCGCAGATGGATGTATGATTATGCACGTCATCGTCAGCCCAATGAAGGCACCGGCGGCACCGAAGGAGAGACTCCCTTTCACTTTCACGTTCATGGTTCACGATGTGCGCTCTTGCGTCGGGGTGCTACAAAGAAAATAAAGGCACGTAATGATGTGGTCAAAAAATTGTAGACTGTAGATTTCTTCTACTCAATGTTGCAAGTGAGAGGTGTGGGTGTTGCAAATAAACGATATCGATGCTACCATCAGCAGCGTGGGCGAATCGAAGGCCGCACGTGGTGTTGCTTTTTTATTTACCCATGGCGTTCTCAATTGTTTCCGCGCAACTGAACGCTGCTTCCCGTTCACGATTATCCGTCGTCAAGGTAAGGGCTTCTCAGGGACTCTGCGGAATATGAAATCTTATCTCAAATCTTCCGAATTTTGCTTCCGCACTTTTAGGCTCCTGTAGGACATTTTCTTCAAATGACCGGCCATGGGGCTAGCCCCCTGCCTTAGAAAGATCAGGCCCAAGTGATTATCTCACAAGAGGTTATGATATTTGACTTCCGGTCCATATACGAAGGACTCCCATCCATCACATATCACTCATCAACCTCACCATTTCTGCACCGTACCATGGTGGCTTCCGTTCCAGTAGCCATAGTTCACCACACACACCGACTAGAATGGATTGCGTTGACCTAATAATCGGTAACAACTAATACCATAATATAATACTACATATGAGATGGAGGTTATCACGATTGTTGCCACTTAATCGGAGAAAAAGCAGTTGGTTGTCATCGGTGCCACGAAAATCGTCGATATTTCGCTCCGTCGTCTCTACTAGGATCATTTCGGAATAATTATCGTCACTAGGAAGTCATGATACTAGCCCTTGTATGTTCAATGACTATATAACGGCTGGGTTGAAGGAAAAGAGCCGCAGCTCTCATCAACGTAAGCAAACAATAAATTCCAGATGGGAGGTTAATATCAGTGAAGACGATTTTGTACCCAACATAATGCAACAATGAAATCTCTATTTAAATGACGATGATAATGAAACGAACTGCAACAAACATTCAGTGATAATGTCTGACGAGTATTGGATGACCATGAGTCGGTTTTCAGCACAACTAGATGGGAAAGATTGATATTATTCATTGGCAGTAAATGTGATCTATATACATGATGAGAAATATGTTAGTATACAATTATTCGAGACGACGACAGCGACGCTATACTTCGCCAATGACTTTGGGTTATAGGTGAACTCAATGTGTGTTCTTTTGGGTCGTTATTCATCACATTGCGACCTTGTAAGACAAACATCGAATACGTATCTCGTTTAGCACCACCTCGAGTTCAGAGCGTTCCACATAGTATAGAGACACTAAATCGTCTACTATGAGCATTGTAATTGTACTGATCTTGTCTTCAACAGCTGTTGTACCAGAATAATCACAGTACAATAATGGTGGAATAAATCGAACTCTGTTCCTCCAATGAGAATGATGAAAAGACAATTTAACCCAGCTCATGAGTACGATTATTGATACACACTGCAATTACCACGAGAACAATATGAACAAACCAAGGAATCCTACGGAACCTACAACGACGGCGGTGAATATAATTTGTTGGCTGCAAAGACGCTATTACGTATACATTATTACTACAGTTGTCAACACTACGCTCATATCACACGATGTAGGCTGTAAATATGACAATCAACAGCTTCTAGTGACCCATTATTGTTGGCCATGATAGTATAGAAGCATCTTTTGCACGGCTCAAGCTCTTTGTGATCGTATCGGCGTCGCTACAACGTCGCAGGTTACCAGATGAGTCATCTGAGACGGCCACCAGCTCTACTCTCTAGCACCATATCGTATCTCACGCTGTGAATATGACAATCAACAGCTTCTAGTGACCCATTATTGTTGGCCATGATAGTATAGAAGCATCTTTTGCACGGCTCAAGCTCTTTGTGATCGTATCGGCGTCGCTACAACGTCGTAGGTGACCTGATGAGGCATCTGAGACGGCCACCAGCTCTACTCTCTAGCACCATATCGTATCTCACGCTGTGAATATGACAATCAACAGCTTCTAGTGACCCATTATTGTTGGCCATGATAGTATAGAAGCATCTTTTGCACGGCTCAAGCTCTTTGTGATCGTATCAACGTCGCTACAACGTCGTACCTAGGTTCACTGAAACGAATTTTGTGGGAGAATAGTGGGAATAGGTGCGTTTCCCACCAGTGTCCCAACCCCTTCCCACCGATTTCCCAAGCAAGCAAAAAAGAGCAACGTCTCCCAGTACGTTCCCATGGGAGTCTCCTGCAATAGGGATAAGCCAGACTTCTCCGGTACTCAAAATTGCGCGACCATGAGTTGGTAGATGATAGATATGTGGGTACAAGTAAGTTGAAGTACGTTCCCATGGGAGTCTCCTGCAATAGGGATAATCCAGACTTCTCCCACTGAGTACCCATTTGAAAATTGCGCGACCATGAGTTATGTAGGGGATAGATATGTGGGTACAAGTAAGTTGAAATGAATAGCCCCAATATCAATTTATTTCACCTCAAGAAAAGGGGCTCCATCCACCCCAATCAGCCCTCCCGCACTACTACCATACCGCCATGTCGCCTGCGCGATAATGATGACGACCTCGCTACTACGTGCGCCCAAAATGGTATTTGAGTGATGTTATGGCTTCAACTCATCGCACAGACAGGATACTTTCTGAGACCGTTGTGGCGGGTCTTGCTGACCGTAACTCTTCTGTGGCAATGTCGACTATTTGCGCCATCGGCCTGTCACGAGACGCGGAAGTTTATGAAGGAAGTTTTGTTTTTGTAGAGATAAAGGTTTACTCGCATCAAGCAACTGCGCAAATCATCTTATATATAATCGAACGAGAGGAGGTTGTGTGTTTTTGGGTCTCGTTGTTTTCCGCTGATGCAACAATGAAACAAACAGTTCATACACCATCAAATCAGACCCGAATCGTCAGGACGCAATAGCGCTAGAGTATTGTGCAATATATGTGTGTTTATAACAAGTTGAAGTGCTCAGACCTCTTTTATACATCTATATGGACAATATATCAGCTACAGCAAAAAAGATATCCAACAAACTCCGCACAGCAACAAAAATACTCAATTTTGGCCAAATCCGATACCCTATTTTGGACTCATTTAGTGTTTGTATTGTGCAATTCATACGTGTTGAAGCAAACTGAAGTCTACAGATCTCTTCTGTATATCTATTGGGACAATATATCAACTCCAACCTCGGTCATGTCATTTGTGGTTTGTACATCACTACGCTACTCAGTCGCAAACAAATCACCGGATGCCTCATCTTTGCACATTTGAAGCTTGTGATTGTGTGACATATAGGTGGTATACGAAGTTGTAGTACACAGACCTCTTCTATATATCCATATGGATGATATATAAACTCTAACCTCGGTTAAGTCATCTGCAGCAAGTAAACCACAACGATACTCAAGGTTGACCGAGTCCAATTTGCTCGTCAAAACAGGTTTTTTTGCCTATATTGTATGATATATTCATGCTTGCGAAAGTTTTAGTGATTAAATCTCTTCTTTATATGCATACGGATGATATATAACCTCCAACCTCGGATGTGTCATCTGAAGTACACACAGCAACCTGATACTGATTAATTTCGGCTAGTATGTGGTAGCTCTCTATTTTTACACCTATTTATGTGTCTAGCATCACCAATAAGAGTAAGATCCGCCAATAATGGCCCATTATAGTTGGTAACGATAGTATAGAAGTAGGCTGAAACGGCTCATGCAAAATACACATGTAACCACGATGCTATAGCTTCGTAGCTGACCTGATGAGGCCATCTGAGACGCTGCAAGCTCCTCAGTTGACGGCCATATCGTATCTCACGCTGTGAATATGGCAATCAACAGCTTCTAGTGACCCGTAGTAGTTGGCCATGATAGTATAGAAGCATCTTTTACACGGCTCAAGTATTTGTTGGCCGTATCGGCGTCGCTACAACGTCGTAGGTGACCTGATGAGGCCATCTGAGACGGCTGCAAGCTCCTCAGTTGACGGCCATATCGTATCTCACGCTGTGAATATGGCAATCAACAGCTTCTAGTGACCCGTAGTAGTTGGCCATGATAGTATAGAAGCATCTTTTTCACGGCTCAAGTATTTGTTGGCCGTATCGGCGTCGCTACAACGTCGTAGGTGACCTGATGAGGCCATCTGAGACGCTGCAAGCTCCTCAGTTGACGGCCATATCGTATCTCACGCTGTGAATATGGCAATCAACAGCTTCTAGTGACCCGTAGTAGTTGGCCATGATAGTATAGAAGCATCTTTTTCACGGCTCAAGTATTTGTTGGCCGTATCGGCGTCGCTACAACGTCGTAGGTGACCTGATGAGGCCATCTGAGACGCTGCAAGCTCCTCAGTTGACGGCCATATCGTATCTCACGCTGTGAATATGGCAATCAACAGCTTCTAGTGACCCGTAGTAGTTGGCCATGATAGTATAGAAGCATCTTTTTCACGGCTCAAGTATTTGTTGGCCGTATCGGCGTCGCTACAACGTCGTAGGTGACCTGATGAGGCCATCTGAGACGCTGCAAGCTCCTCAGTTGACGGCCATATCGTATCTCACGCTGTAACTATGGCAATCAACAGCTTCTAGTGACCCGTAGTAGTTGGCCATGATAGTATAGAAGCATCTTTTCACGGCTCAAGTATTGGTTGGCCGTATCGGCGTCACTACAACGTCGTAGGTGACCTGATGAGGCCATCTGAGACGCTGCAAGCTCCTCAGTTGACGGCCATATCGTATCTCACGCTGTGAATATGGCAATCAACAGCTTCTAGTGACCCGTAGTAGTTGGCCATGATAGTATAGAAGCATCTTTTTCACGGCTCAAGTATTTGTTGGCCGTATCGGCGTCGCTACAACGTCGTAGGTGACCTGATGAGGCCATCTGAGACGCTGCAAGCTCCTCAGTTGACGGCCATATCGTATCTCACGCTGTGAATATGGCAATCAACAGCTTCTAGTGACCCGTAGTAGTTGGCCATGATAGTATAGAAGCATCTTTTTACACGGCTCAAGTATTTGTTGGCCGTATCGGCGTCGCTACAACGTCGTAGGTGACCTGATGAGGCCATCTGAGACGCTGCAAGCTCCTCAGTTGACGGCCATATCGTATCTCACGCTGTGAATATGGCAATCAACAGCTTCTAGTGACCCGTAGTAGTTGGCCATGATAGTATAGAAGCATCTTTTTCACGGCTCAAGTATTTGTTGGCCGTATCGGCGTCGCTACAACGTCGTAGGTGACCTGATGAGGCCATCTGAGACGCTGCAAGCTCCTCAGTTGACGGCCATATCGTATCTCACGCTGTGAATATGGCAATCAACAGCTTCTAGTGACCCGTAGTAGTTGGCCATGATAGTATAGAAGCATCTTTTTCACGGCTCAAGTATTTGTTGGCCGTATCGGCGTCGCTACAACGTCGTAGGTGACCTGATGAGGCCATCTGAGACGCTGCAAGCTCCTCAGTTGACGGCCATATCGTATCTCACGCTGTGAATATGGCAATCAACAGCTTCTAGTGACCCGTAGTAGTTGGCCATGATAGTATAGAAGCATCTTTTTACACGGCTCAAGTATTTGTTGGCCGTATCGGCGTCGCTACAACGTCGTAGGTGACTTGATGAGGCCATCTGAGACGCTGCAAGCTCCTCAGTTGACGGCCATATCGTATCTCACGCTGTGAATATGGCAATCAACAGCTTCTAGTGACCCGTAGTAGTTGGCCATGATAGTATAGAAGCATCTTTTTCACGGCTCAAGTATTTGTTGGCCGTATCGGCGTCGCTACAACGTCGTAGGTGACCTGATGAGGCCATCTGAGACGCTGCAAGCTCCTCAGTTGACGGCCATATCGTATCTCACGCTGTAACTATGGCAATCAACAGCTTCTAGTGACCCGTAGTAGTTGGCCATGATAGTATAGAAGCATCTTTTTCACGGCTCAAGTATTTGTTAGCGTATCGGCGTCGCTACAACGTCGTAGGTGACCTGATGAGGCCATCTGAGACGCTGCAAGCTCCTCAGTTGACGTTCATATCGTATCTCACACTGTGAATATGGCAATCAACAGCTTCTAGTGACCCGTAGTAGTTGGCCATGATAGTATAGAAGCATCTTTTACACGGCTCAAGTATTTGTTGGCCGTATCGGCGTCGCTACAACGTCGTAGGTGACCTGATGAGGCCATCTGAGACGCTGCAAGCTCCTCAGTTGACGGCCATATCGTATCTAACGCTGTGAATATGGCAATCAACAGCTTCTAGGGACCCGTAGTAGTTGGCCATGATAGTATAGAAGCATCTTTTACACGGCTCAAGTATTTGTTGGCCGTATCGGCGTCACTACAACATCGTAGGTGACCTGATGAGGCCATCTGAGACGCTGCAAGCTCCTCAGTTGACGGCCATATCGTATCTCACGCTGTGAATATGGCAATCAACAGCTTCTAGTGACCCGTAGTAGTTGGCCATGATAGTATAGAAGCATCTTTTACACGGCTCAAGTATTTGTTGGCCGTATCGGCGTCGCTACAACGTCGTAGGTGACTTGATGAGGCCATCTGAGACGCTGCAAGCTCCTCAGTTGACGGCCATATCGTATCTCACGCTGTGAATATGGCAATCAACAGCTTCTAGGGACCCGTAGTAGTTGGCCATGATAGTATAGAAGCATCTTTTTCACGGCTCAAGTATTTGTTGGCCGTATCGGCGTCGCTACAACGTCGTAGGTGACTTGATGAGGCCATCTGAGACGCTGCAAGCTCCTCAGTTGACGGCCATATCGTATCTCACGCTGTGAATATGGCAATCAACAGCTTCTAGGGACCCGTAGTAGTTGGCCATGATAGTATAGAAGCATCTTTTACACGGCTCAAGTATTTGTTAGCCGTATCGGCGTCGCTACAACGTCTGTAGGTGACCTGATGAGGCCATCTGAGACGCTGCAAGCTCCTCAGTTGACGGCCATATCGTATCTCACGCTGTGAATATGGCAATCAACAGCTTCTAGTGACCCGTAGTAGTTGGCCATGATAGTATAGAAGCATCTTTTACACGGCTCAAGTATTTGTTGGCGTATCGGCGTCGCTACAACGTCGTAGGTGACCTGATGAGGCCATCTGAGACGCTGCAAGCTCCTCAGTTGACGGCCATATCGTATCTCACGCTGTGAATATGGCAATCAACAGCTTCTAGTGACCCGTAGTAGTTGGCCATGATAGTATAGAAGCATCTTTTACACGGCTCAAGTATTTGTTGGCCGTATCGGCGTCGCTACAACGTCGTAGGTGACTTGATGAGGCCATCTGAGACGCTGCAAGCTCCTCAGTTGACGGCCATATCGTATCTCACGCTGTGAATATGGCAATCAACAGCTTCTAGGGACCCGTAGTAGTTGGCCATGATAGTATAGAAGCATCTTTTACACGGCTCAAGTATTGGTTGGGCGTATCGGCGTCACTACAACGTCGTAGGTGACTTGATGAGGCCATCTGAGACGCTGCAAGCTCCTCAGTTGACGGCCATATCGTATCTCACGCTGTGAATATGGCAATCAACAGCTTCTAGGGACCCGTAGTAGTTGGCCATGATAGTATAGAAGCATCTTTTCACGGCTCAAGTATTTGTTGGCCGTATCGGCGTCACTACAACGTCGTAGGTGACTTGATGAGGCCATCTGAGACGCTGCAAGCTCCTCAGTTGACGGCCATATCGTATCTCACGCTGTGAATATGGCAATCAACAGCTTCTAGTGACCCGTAGTAGTTGGCCATGATAGTATAGAAGCATCTTTTACACGGCTCAAGTATTTGTTGGCCGTATCGGCGTCGCTACAACGTCGTAGGTGACTTGATGAGGCCACCTGAGACGGCCCCAGCTCCTCAGTTGACGGCCATATCGTATCTCACGCTGTGAATATGGCAATCAACAGCTTCTAGGGACCCGTAGTAGTTGGCCATGATAGTATAGAAGCATCTTTTCACGGCTCAAGTATTTGTTATGCCGTATCGGCGTCGCTACAACGTCGTAGGTGACCTGATGAGGCCATCTGAGACGCTGCAAGCTCCTCAGTTGACGGCCATATCGTATCTCACGCTGTGAATATGGCAATCAACAGCTTCTAGGGACCCGTAGTAGTTGGCCATGATAGTATAGAAGCATCTTTTACACGGCTCAAGTATTTGTTGGCCGTATCGGCGTCACTACAACATCGTAGGTGACCTGATGAGGCCACCTGAGACGCTGCAAGTTCTCTTTTGACGTTCATATCGTATCTCACACTGTGAATATGGCAATCAACAGCTTCTAGTGACCCGTAGTAGTTGGCCATGATAGTATAGAAGCATCTTTTTCACGGCTCAAGTATTGGTTGGCCGTATCGGCATCGCTATAATGTTGTACATACATACAAACCAACAAGATTGCAGATTGCTTACTTTTACTGTGTGACTCAGTAATGGGACTCCGTTTCAATGGACCTCGTCTCTTTTTTTTGACCGTTGCATTTCATCTCTCATAAATGTTTTTCATTTACATTATCAGCGACAGCTATTACATTCATAATATTACTAAGAATAACAACAAATCTATCTCCTTTTCTCATGTATCCCGTACTGCGCAGTCGTCGGCGCTCTTCGAACTGACAGTTTGGCAAAATTATTACGGTGGACATACTTTTTTCGGTGAGTTGTTTCAAAATGAAAATACAGCATCATGACAATAATTGTATTCTCGTCACTGCTCTCCATTTTTCAGTTCATTCATTATGTGACGTCTAATATCTTCTGTATTAGTTTTGCTGCTTTTTCTGCAGCGACTACGCCAACAGACATTGGTCACATCATCAGCCTCTCTGCTTTAGTCTATCTATTGTAACATGAGGCATGAGCCTTGAATGCGACGAAGTATGGCGGCTGCGGTCTCTCAAGTTTATCGTGAAAAGTGACTATGAATTGTTCTAGTATCTCGACAGTATATTACCACTAGCATGTGCCTGAATACATGAAAGATGGAGCCAGCTGCAACATCGAAGGAGAAGGAACACGATGGCAGCACTTATCCAACAGGATTGTTTTCTGCGTAAGTTTATGAAGTTTACTTTCTACCTTCTTGTTTTACTCTTTATTCACATAATTGTCTCCTTCATTTTTCAAGGGAATCGCATTAATGGGAAGCAACAAAGAGCTAGAGCACAAATGACACGGAAGAAGCGCAAAAGGGAGGGGACGGACCTTCAGCCACATGAAGACAGCGCATCCTATTTTAGCAAGTTCAAGTGTTGGAATTGGGAAGCTTGCATTCACTCTCTCCCCTCGTTATTTACGCAACCTTCTTTTGTATGTTCGCCAATTGATTGCAAGAAGCAAAGATTCCGCAGCAATAGAAGAATAAGAATAATGCTTTCCGTTACTGCAATGTACTCCTTTGTTACTATCCAATCCTATTGTTTAGGCCGACCTACCGCCCAGCCCAGGCGGGCGCTGTGGGATGGGCTGGGTCACTGCTGGGAGAGCTTGGCTGTGGGTGAGTGCTGGGAGAGCTTCGCCAAATCGCCGAATGAGGATAACCCAGCACGGGGAGATTTAGATATTTCGAGTAACGGATTGATGGGAGAGCGATGGGTCCTGCTACTCAGACGTGGGTCAGCACTGGGAGCAGCGATTTGACGGTACTAAACGGTACATGAGGTATAATAAAGTAAGTGTACTTCGAAGCCTACCTACGTGGACCACTGGACTGACCCATTGCTCTCCCACACCGACCCATTGCTCTCCCACACCGACCCATTGCTCTCCCACACCTCTCCCACAATGTTCCCAAATCAGAATGTTGGGACCTGTTGGGACCTGGTGGGAAACCGCCACCTATTCTCCTCCCACTAATCTCCCACAAATTTTCGTGTCAGTGTTACCTGATGAGTCATCTGAGACGGCCGCCAGCTCTACTCTCTAGCACCATATCGTATCTCACGCTGTGAATATGACAATCAACAGCTTCTAGTGACCCATTATTGTTGGCCATGATAGTATAGAAGCATCTTTTGTCACGGCTCAAGCTCTTTGTGGTCGTATCGGCGTCGCTACAACGTCGTAGGTGACCTGATGAGTCATCTGAGACGGCCGCCAGCTCTACTCTCTAGCACCATATCGTATCTCACGCTGTGAATATGACAATCAACAGCTTCTAGTGACCCATTATTGTTGGCCATGATAGTATAGAAGCATCTTTTGTACGGCTCAAGCTCTTTGTGGTCGTATCGGTGTCGCTACAACGTCGTAGGTGACCTGATGAGTCATCTGAGACGGCCGCCAGCTCTACTCTCTAGCACCATATCGTATCTCACGCTGTGAATATGACAATCAACAGCTTCTAGTGACCCATTATTGTTGGCCATGATAGTATAGAAGCATCTTTTGTACGTCTCAAGCTCTTTGTGGTCGTATCGGCGTCGCTACAACGTCGTAGGTGACCTGATGAGTCATCTGAGACGGCCGCCAGCTCTACTCTCTAGCACCATATCGTATCTCACGCTGTGAATATGACAATCAACAGCTTCTAGTGACCCATTATGTTGGCCATGATGGTATAGAAGCATCTTTTGTACGGCTCAAGCTCTTTGTGGTCGTATCGGCGTCGCTACAACGTCGTAGGTGACCTGATGAGTCATCTGAGACGGCCGCCAGCTCTACTCTCTAGCACCATATCGTATCTCACGCTGTGAATATGACAATCAACAGCTTCTAGTGACCCATTATTGTTGGCTCATGATAGTATAGAAGCATCTTTTGTACGTTTCAAGCTCTTTGTGGTCGTATCGGCGTCGCTACAACGTCGTAGGTGACCTGATGAGTCATCTGAGACGGCCGCCAGCTCTACTCTCTAGCACCATATCGTATCTCACGCTGTGAATATGACAATCAACAGCTTCTAGTGACCCATTATTGTTGGCATTGATAGTATAGAAGCATCTGTTTGTACGGCTCAAGCTCTTTGTGGTCGTATCGGCGTCGCTACAACGTCGTAGGTGACCTGATGAGTCATCTGAGACGGCCGCCAGCTCTACTCTCTAGCACCATATCGTATCTCACGCTGTGAATATGACAATCAACAGCTTCTAGTGACCCATTATTGTTGGCCATGATAGTATAGAAGCATCTTTTGTACGGCTTCAAGCTCTGTTGTGGTCGTATCGGCGTCGCTACAACGTCGTAGGTGACCTGATGAGTCATCTGAGACGGCCGCCAGCTCTACTCTCTAGCACCATATCGTATCTCACGCTGTGAATATGACAATCAACAGCTTCTAGTGACCCATTATTGTTGGTCATGATAGTATAGAAGCATCTGTTTGTACGTTTGAAGCTCTTTGTGGTCGTATCGGCGTCGCTACAACGTCGTAGGTGACCTGATGAGTCATCTGAGACGGCCGCCAGCTCTACTCTCTAGCACCATATCGTATCTCACGCTGTGAATATGACAATCAACAGCTTCTAGTGACCCATTATTGTTGGTCATGATGGTATAGAAGCATTTTTGTACGTTTCAAGCTCTGTGTGGTCGTATCGGCGTCGCTACAACGTCGTAGGTGACCTGATGAGTCATCTGAGACGGCCGCCAGCTCTACTCTCTAGCACCATATCGTATCTCACGCTGTGAATATGACAATCAACAGCTTCTAGTGACCCATTATTGTTGGTCCATGATGAGTATAGAAGCATCTTTTGTACGTTTGAAGCTCTTTGTGGTCGTATCGGCGTCGCTACAACGTCGTAGGTGACCTGATGAGTCATCTGAGACGGCCGCCAGCTCTACTCTCTAGCACCATATCGTATCTCACGCTGTGAATATGACAATCAACAGCTTCTAGTGACCCATTATTGTTGGCATGATAGTATAGAAGCATCTTTTGTACGGCTCAAGCTCTTTGTGGTCGTATCGGCGTCGCTACAACGTCGTAGGTGACCTGATGAGTCATCTGAGACGGCCGCCAGCTCTACTCTCTAGCACCATATCGTATCTCACGCTGTGAATATGACAATCAACAGCTTCTAGTGACCCATTATTGTTGGCTCATGATAGTATAGAAGCATCTTTTGTACGGCTTAAGCTCTTTGTGGTCGTATCGGCGTCGCTACAACGTCGTAGGTGACCTGATGAGTCATCTGAGACGGCCGCCAGCTCTACTCTCTAGCACCATATCGTATCTCACGCTGTGAATATGACAATCAACAGCTTCTAGTGACCCATTATTGTTGGCTCATGATAGTATAGAAGCATCTGTTTGTACGTTTAAAGCTCTTTGTGGTCGTATCGGTGTCGCTACAACGTCGTAGGTGACCTGATGAGTCATCTGAGACGGCCGCCAGCTCTACTCTCTAGCACCATATCGTATCTCACGCTGTGAATATGACAATCAACTGCTACTAGTGACCCATTATTGTTGGTCATAATGGTATAGAAGCATTGTTTGTACGTTTAAAGCTCTGTGTGGTCGTATCGGCGTCGCTACAACGTCGTAGGTGACCTGATGAGTCATCTGAGACGGCCGCAAGCTCTACTCTCTAGCACCATATCGTATCTCACGCTGTGAATATGACAATCAACAGCTTCTAGTGACCCATTATTGTTGGCTTTGATAGTATAGAAGCATTGTTTGTACGTTTGAAGCTCTTTGTGGTCGTATCGGCGTCGCTACAACGTCGTAGGTGACCTGATGAGTCATCTGAGACGGCCGCCAGCTCTACTCTCTAGCACCATATCGTATCTCACGCTGTGAATATGACAATCAACAGCTTCTAGTGACCCATTATAGATGGTCCATGATGAGTATAGAAGCATCTTTTGTACGGCTCAAGCTCTTTGTGGTCGTATCGGCGTCGCTACAACGTCGTAGGTGACCTGATGAGTCATCTGAGACGGCCGCCAGCTCTACTCTCTAGCACCATATCGTATCTCACGCTGTGAATATGACAATCAACTGCTTCTAGTGTCCCATCGTTTTTGGTTTAGTGGTTTAGAAGTCGATTTGTCACTACTCATGCTCTTCTTTTACGTAGCAGCGTCGCTATAACGTCGTAGGTTACCTGCGTAGGTGACTTGTTGAGGTCCAATGTTGGTATGGCCGTCAGGTCCTCATTTGTGCCATCGAGTCGATTTACTTCGGTTTAGCTGGTATACGGTTAGAAGGGCAAGCTGGACGACGTGACGGCTGTCGAGTGATAAGGTGTTCCATTCTTGAATTGATGCTTGTGTTTGTGTGAGAGATGGCGACAGAGCCAAGCTCGAGAGTTGGTTTGGATTATCCAGATCGAAGATAGCAGCAGCAGATTCTTGGATGAATGTCACAGTACCTACCACTATTTTCATGCACAAATTGCTTGCACTATGGCTTTGTTCGATTTAAATTGATTGAGTCACCTCTATCTTCATCACCATTTCGTCTCCGTCTTTTCTTTCACGATTTTACACGAATGATTAGTTGTAATTTACAACCTACTGAAGCCCCTTCCTTGGGTCTCACCTTTGTACCCATCTTTTCTCTCCTACACCAAATCCAAACTATAATCACCAATACAATCCCTGCCGCTATCAGGATGGATGTGTATGTACAAGCATCTCTTCACGCACACCAACAAAATGACCGACGACACCATTGCCGCCTCATTTCCCACCGCAGCTACCGTGCCATTCCCATTTGACTCACCCTACGAAGTGCAACGGGAGCTGATGGATGCAATTTTAGTTTCCTTGCGTCAATGTCGAAATCATGATCACGATCGTTATAGCGAGAATGATGAAGTCGACGGCATCAACAATTCCGGCAGTGGACGAAATAGCAGACTAGCTGCTGCAAATGGCTTATCAAGTGGAGATTGCAAGAACAATGTATCAATTACACATACTACTCAGAGGAGAAGAAGGGCACCAATAATAATGCTTGAGAGTCCAACAGGCACAGGGAAATCCATGTCATTGGCATGCGCTTCCATGGCATGGTTGCGTTATTGTGAACAGGCGGATGTGGATGATTTGATCAACGCAAATAATTCAGCTGCTACGACTGCTAATAATAATGACGATGCGGGTATTACTTCTTCACAAGACAAGGAGGAAACATCTGCCAACAAGCCAGCAGCGAAGAAAAAGGTATACGATTGGATAGAGGCGTGGCAACCTCTTTCAAATAATGAAGAGCAGACAGCGCTGCCTCCACCGTTACCAACGAGTCAATCAACACCATCTTCTTCATCCTCAAAAATTCATGATAACAATGTTCAATCAACTGCTACCATCACAACACAACAAGAGAAGATCACAAATTTTGCCCTTCAAAATAGACAAGCACTCAACACAGAACTACAATCAATTCGTTCACGATTAGACCGATTATTAAATATCGCTCTTACAGCTGCTGCTGCTGCTGCGTCAAACAACACCACCAATAATAATAGCAGCGAACAAATGACAAAAAACTCACAGAAAGAACAAGAGAGAACACTTCGTGAAAATCTTGTTCGGAGTGGTGTCTCCTCTGCTATTGCCAAGGAACGGAAGAGGAAACGAAAGAGGAATGTGCATTCTTCATTGTCTTCAGTGAAGCAGCAAAAGCGTGGTAGTGGTAGTGGTAATGGTGTCAAGAATCTTACGAGCTCGAAGGAGGATGAGTTTTTAGTCGAGGCGTATTATTCTGATGACGGTGATGGAAAACGTTATGATGAATTATCATCTGATAGTGATGATGAAGACAGAATGGTTTTGAATGACTTAGGCAAACAATCAAAACAACAGCAACAGCAATCCTTGACGACAAGAGCACTGATGGAAGGGAGCAACTTGGATGGATCGGGATATCAAAATGATGCTGAAAGGAATGCCATGATGAGAAAATGGGACAAGGACAGCAGCAACAACAAGAACAACACGAAAAAGAATAGTAGCACTGACAACACGGCAACATCAGTGGGAGGAGTAACTCCAGGCACAGGTGTTCGAAAAATCATCTACGCGGCAAGAACACACTCCCAACTGTCACAATTTATTGGTGAATTACGACGTACAAAATGGGGGAAGGATGTCAAAGTAGTTGCACTAGGGTCACGAAGCCTCCTGTGTTGTAACGATGATGTCATGTACCAATCTAAAACAAACAAGAAGAACAGTCGGAGGAGTGAGGCGAATATTACAGAGTTGTGTTTGGATATGCAAAAGAACAAGAGTAACAACTCGAGCAATGGTGAAACGAAGAAGAATGGACAGAAAACCAAGACTAACGGGTGTCCCTACCTCGTCTCACGTGATGCGATATCCACACTAGCAATGCATTCCATGGTACGACCATCAGATATTGAAGATATGGCAAGTTTAGGAAAGGCATCTCACGCTTGCTCCTATTACGCATCAAGGGAGGCACTTGCCGCAGCAGAAGTGGTCGTTCTTCCATACAACACGCTACTTTCTCCTCAAGCACGTCAGTCGGTCGGTCTTTCAATTACCAATGCTCTCATTGTGATTGACGAGGCGCACAATATCCCAGAAACGCTGCGGGCTTTATCTTCTTGCAAGCTATCTATGCAGGTGGCAGAAGCGGCATTGGCACAACTACTGGCGTACACGCGAAAATATTCGGAAAGGTTGGCTGGAAGGAACTTATTCTACCTGGGACAAATTCGTAAGATTTTGATGGCAATGATCAAGTATCTCAAACGTGGTTCATCCACCCAAGATGACGAGGGAGGATTGGAAGCGAATAATAACAGAGTACAGCGAAAAGAGATGATCGCCGCTGTGGATTTGATGTTTACATTGAAACTGGACAATATCAATCTCTTCTCCATCCTACGCTACCTGAAGAAGTCACGTCTATCTCAAAAGTTATTGGGCTTTGTCAATCACACCGCGGCAACAACAACTTCCAATAATGTTCCGAATGAACCCGATGCACCAAATGTGGAGTTCATGTCCAAGCACGTGTCATCAATGTCCATATTTGAGACCTTTCTGGACAAACTAACCGGTACCTCACGAGAGGGAAAGATTATTATTGAATGGCCTTCTGAGGAATCATCTACGACGAGTAGCATCAGCCCTACCCTGAGATTTGTACAAATCCATTCCGCATCACAACTTGACAATGTCGTCGAAGAAGCTCATGCTGTAATCTTGGCCGGTGGCACTCTCCGTCCATTCTCGCATGTAGCTGCAGAGCTCTTTGGGGACGACGTCGACGTGATGCGTGCAGCATCGGAGGCCGAGGGACAACTGAGTCGGAATTTCGATATGCTTCCGAAGTCAACTACTCCAAATAAACTTGGATCGTCGCCCTCTTCGATGGCCCAAATTACTCCAAGTCTAACAACTTTCACTTGTGGTCACGTCATACCACCAAACAACGTTATAACTTCGTGTCTCTCTACCGGACCAACTTCTGTAAAATTGGACTTTCGCCACTCATCTCGATCATCAAATCAAATGATAGATGAACTCGGTCGTACCATAATGAATATGTGCAATGTTGTTCCCTCAGGCTTTGTTGTCTTCCTCCCAAGTTACAAGTACGAAAGTCAAGTATTTCAGCGGTGGCGTTCTACTGGAATGTTATCTCAAATTGATAAGTTGAAGCATATCCACCGAGAGCCCAAAAACTCGCGTGATGTCGAAGATGCCTTGGCAAAATATTCGAGCGAGGCAAGCTCTCCCAGCAAGAAAGGAGCGTTGCTCTTCTCCGTCATGGGGGGTAAAATGAGTGAGGGTATCAACTTTGCAAATGACATGGCACGTTGTGTGTTGGTGGCTGGCCTTCCCTTTCCTGATATTACCGACCCCGTCCTGAAAGAAAAGATGGAAAGCTTGGATAGGGAATTTCGACAACGCGGAACGGGAATCAATGGACAAGATTACTACCAAAACTTGTGTATGCGCACCGTGAATCAAAGTGTTGGGAGAGCCATTCGCCATTCCAACGACTACGCTGTGATTGTACTTTGCGACTATCGCTATTCATCCGATATGAGGATTTGGAAAGCCTTGCCACAATGGTTGAGAAGAGGCAGTGGTGCACCACGTAGTGAAGACGCATCGTTTGGAAAAGTGATGAAGAACGTGCGTTCATTTTTTGCTGAAGAAAGATAGATATTATCTGTTAATGCCATATCTGATCATTATGCATGCCCAATGTTGGTCGTACACTCACTTCACCACTTTCACTATCCCATAGAGAACGACATCATGCCAGGACTTGATGAACATGAAATATTTCCATTTCCCATGCCCATGCCTCCAAATGAGGCCATCATTTCATGCATTTGCAATTGTTGTACTGCAAGTTCATCCCCCGCATCAGCTCCCTTCTTCAACCACTTCTTCCCTTCTACAATGTCCCTCTTGATACCATCACCACTCATTAATGCAAGGCCATAGCAAGTAACTCCCTGTATATGTCCCCTTTCACCAGCCATACGAAAGTATTTCGCAGCCTGAGCCTTATCCACCACTCCACCCTCTCCATCACGATAACTACAAGCAAGATTATACGCACCACGAGATTCACCCTTCTCCGCAGCACGCTGAAACCAAACTCTCGCCATAGCCTGATCCTTTGGAATACTCGGCCGTCCAGTATCATAATACCCACCCAGATTGTACATGGCATTTGCATCCCCCCGCTCTGCTCGTGCTCGAATCCGTTTAATTGCGGCAGTTTCACTACCATCGGAAATATCCGCTCTACAAAGTGGACAAACATCTTTTTGCTTGGTGAATTGCGTTTGAACAAAGCATTTTTCACAAATGGACTTTCCACAGCATTCGAGGTAGGCGGCATTCTTGTTCCTGATCCTGCCTCAATACCACCAATACAATTCCATCTTGTTTCTATATCTCTCCGTTCGGCAATGGTATCTCGACCGAAGACCACCTCTACTGCTATTCGGCCATTGTCCAACACATTTTGAATGGTTACCTCTAGCCCGTTTAAATCTTTGCGACTGACTAATCCGCGGATGATTGCTTTTCGTCCTGGGGCCGCTGGTGCTTGTGTCCTCGGTATGTTATTTTGAGGTGGAGGAGGCAGGGTAAGAATTCAGGGTAAGAATCAATTGTTGTTGTTGCTGCTACTACTTTTTGTGGATGATTCACGTTTTTCTTGCTCTTCTTGCCCATTGTCACACAACAACTGCCTATCAGATGATTGCGTCGCTACCATACCGCAAGTTGCCATTGAGGAGGTTGGTTTTTGGTTTGGTTTGGTTTGGTTTGAGATTCAGAGGTAGCCTGCATGTTGTGTCAAATCCCACAGTGTCATTTAAAAATTACCATGTCGTCATAAAGAACAGTCACCAGCCGCCAGCAAAGAGCCCGCCTTCTGCCTCATTTCTCCGCCCACCACCTACCATCCCACCACGCACGATGACACTTTTCCTTCCGCTGCCGGGTGCTGCCGCCTCCTCAGCAGTATTGATTAATCTGACTACTTCACATATCTATCAACAAGTACCTTCATGCAAAAGCATTGAGTCGACAAAGAAGAACCCCATCAACAGATCCACTTTCTGTCTCATTAATATATTGTTAATCCGCACGGCTGCATATTCTGACGCCTCAACTGCCAATCAGTGTCAATCAAGCTCATAAATACTTACTTCATCGTCTAGTGTCAAACATGAATATACATGACAACACCAGCAACAACAAAATGATATCAGCATCCTCAACATCAAAGACCACCATGATGAGATCCACAGCCCTCACAATCTTTCTTGTGCACATCATGTACATTTCATTTGCACGGGGGTTCATCCTTCCTTCTACTACTTCTTCTTCTTCGTTACAACATCGACACAATGCTCTTTATGCTACCCGTCAAGACGACATGCTACGTACAACAGGCAGCAGAGCATTCACCACTACTTCACCAAGAAGAAGACCCACACCATCCAGATCCACCACCAACAACAACAACAATAACCAATACACGCAATTCTTCAAAGAAAACGTCCTAGTAGGAATCGAACGAACATCCCCCAACTCACGTCGTATCTCTGGTGAAATGATTATGAATATTCCCGTCGATATCATTTGGAATATTCTAACGGATTATGATAATTTAAGTGTGCATGTTCCCAATCTTGTCGAGAGCAGGGTGATTTCTACGAGAGGGACATCATCATCGCCTAGGGTATATCAACGGGGTGCACAACGTATCTTTGGCTTTGAGTTTGGTGCTGATGTTACCATGGATATGATGGAGCATGTTCATCTTTTAACATCATCAACAGTAACAGCAGCAGTTGATGAAGGAACGTCGAAACAATGTGTGATTGACTTTAAATGTGTCGATAGTCAATTCTTCTCCGAGTTTGATGGTTCTTGGATAGTCGAAGAATACAAGGATGACGTTGGAGTGTCACCATCATCCTCTTCTTCTTCTTCTTCGGATGGTGGTGCCCCCATCACCATGGTACGATATGTTGTCGATGTAAGACCAAAGGGACCTGTGCCGGTAGCAGCATTAGAGTGGAGGATTAAGGAAGATGTTCCGGTGAATATATTGGCAGTGTCAAAGGCTGCTACTGCTGCCATGGCAAGGCAGCAGACAGAGCAGAGGCAGCAGCAAAGCGTTGTTGCCAATGTTGTACCACAAGTCCCTCGCTCCACCCAAACTCCATCCACACCATTATCATCCCCACGACGTCGTCGATCACCACGTCAGGCAACATTGCAGCCATTACAACGACTCACCAATCAGGCGGCAAACAACTTCAAACGAACTGCGAAATCAGTTCTTCCTTCCCTTTTGTACTCGTCAGCCAAGGAGATATTCAATAACTTGCCAATACCAAGACGCAATGATGCACCAACCATGTCGTTGCAGACTGGTAATGACATCGAGACGGAGACTACGTTGGCAAGTGTTACTAGCAAGGATATGGACGTGGATTGGTATGATGATGAGACTATGGCCATGTATCTGTAATCATTTCTTACACACAGACTATTCTAAAAGTAAAGCAACAAAATCGATCTTACTCTCAAGTTGTTTTCTAATATTTTGTTCACATGCAAATCTTATTTGTTTTGTTCTGTTGGTACCATTGTTGCTACCGAACACTATTGCCCTGTCTCTACATAATCTTCCTGTCCCCACACGCAAACCACATGCTCACTTTTTACATCATCATCCCACGCCAAAAACACCACACCACCACACCACCACGACCATCTCACTTAAAAACTGATAATACCCGTACTAAACAAAATAATAATCAACAACACCACCACAATCAAAATAATCCAACACTGCTTCTTCCTTATCTTCTTCTGATACTCTATAGCCTCATGCACATCCACATTCGCATCCTCCACATAATCCGCCGCAGTCTTAACCTGATACTCAATCTGATCCAACAATTCCCCCTGCTGTTCCGTCAACAATGCAAAATCTAAAAACATTTGATGTAATTCTGCCACCGATGCTTCTAATGTTAGCACATCTTGATACTTTCCTGCTACTGCTCTATATTGTGTTTTGATTTGATCATTCACCCCCCCCACTTAGAATTTGTTGTTGGTACAATGCCTCTCTCCCACCCTCACTCCTCATAATTTCATCGACTTCTTGATCGGTGGCATTGGGTCTGATCATTTGAACTTGCCGTGTCACCTTTTTCTTGACATCGGTTTTATATTGCTGTTGGGAGTTTTGATATCGTTTCATCTCATCAATGAATTTACGTAGGAGGGTATTGACGAGATTTTCACGGACACGTAAATCAGTGGGTTTGGCCGCCCCCTCTGTTTTTTTTAGGTTGGCATTTTCTTCCTTGAGTAGTCCTAGCATATTCTTGCATTTTTTGGCTCTACCGTTGGTATCAGTAACGAGTGTTTTAATGGTGTCGCTAATTTGAGATTCTTCCGTTTCAGAAGTGGCAAGGACTGCTCGGTCTTTGAGGGTGATAAGTTGTTCCGTGGCGGAGGTTACTGCCGATATATCCGATTTGATGTTTTCCACATCTTGAAAGAATTGTTTCATGTGTACTGGTTGACCATCATCAGTGGCAGTGTTGTTGTCGCCAGAAGCAGCATTGTTGTTGTCATCATCATCCATGGCCCATGCCAAATTGGAATTGGAGGGCTCGTCATTCTTTTTTTGTTTCTTCTTCTTTTTTGGATTGCCCATTTCAATGTCTACTGCGCCGTTGTCTTCGGCATTGGCGGGAGTGTCTTCTTGGGCCCATGCTGGGGTATCCCCTTGGAGTTCGGCTAGGCGATCGTTCATTTTGTCTTTTATAGCAGATGAATAACTTGTTCCTATCTTTTTCACGGAAGAGTTTTTTGTTTTCTGTTGAGTATAAGATGTGTTCAACTGAGTGCAGTTCCTTGGCCTGTTCAGACGCGACGCCAACAAATTAAACGCTTTGAAACGTCTCCACCGGTGGCACCACTACTTCGTATGGCTGGTGTATTATTACGGGCGGCGCTTGGTCGTGGACGTGGGACGTGGCTAGGTACGGTACAACTTGCTTGCAACGTCGTCTCATGTCTCATTTTGAGGCTTTGAAAATGGCGGAGGAGAAGCAAGCAAAATAAGAGCTGAGAGAGAATGACGCACAAGAGATGGAAACAATCACTTCACCATGTCGAGTGTCGAGCTCTAGTAGCTTTCCAAGCCACAGCAAGTCTACAACCGGACTATCGTATCAAGCCATAGAGAGCAGCAATAACAGAAGAACATGAGATTCACCACAGCCAGCAGAATAATCCTGCTAACAGCAGCTTCATCGCTGTGCTTTCACTCTTCTCTGACGGCTGTAGATGCCTTCCACCTCGCACCATCATCATCATCATCATCATCATTATCATCTCGAACAACCACCATATCGCCGTCATGTCGAACGACGCACTTCACTTCATCATCAAAAGCATGCTCTTCATCGACATCACTACAATCATCCGCCACCGCCACGACACAACAACAACAACAAGACGAACCAAAACAACTCCAACTCTACAACTCACTAACCCGCACAAAAACACCCATAACACCAATCGCCTCCCCCCAAATATCCATGTACACCTGCGGCCCCACCGTCTACGATTCCGCACACGTAGGCAACTTCCGCGCCTTCCTAACCTACGACATACTCAAACGCACCCTCCTTTATCTGGGATACAATGTCGACCACATTTGCAATTTAACCGATGTCGATGATAAAATTATCAACAAGTGCAATGCCGAATCGATATCACTGCAAGAGTTGACAGACAAGTATACCAATGCCTTCTTTGACGATTTGGAAGCGTTGAATATCATCAAGGCACGTGCGTATCCCCGTGCTACGGAACATATTGATGAAATGGCCAAGTTGATTTTGGATTTGGAACAGAATGGCCTTGCGTATCAGAGTGACGAAGGATCATGGTATTTTTCGGTATCCAAGAAGGAGGGGTATGGGACCAACTTGGTACAATTGGATCCTGATCAATTGAAAAAGGGGGCTAGTTCTACGACTGGTGGGGGAGGTGCGCAACGAGCAGCTGGTAGTGGAATGGCATTGGATGCAGATGAATATGATGCAGAAAAGGAAGGAGTACGTGATTTTTGTTTGTGGAAGGCCTACAAGCCAGAGTTTGATCGAGAGGATGCCATTTGGGATCCTGTTGTAGAGGTAGTTGTCAAAACTGCAAATACAAATGAAGAAGAAGTAGTACAAACACGACATATTGGAAAAGGACGACCAGGATGGCATCTCGAATGTAGTGCCATGGCACGGAAATACCTCGGACCAACAATTGACCTACACGCCGGTGGGATTGATTTGAAATTCCCCCATCACGAGAATGAAATAGCTCAAAGTGAAGGAGCCAACTGCGCCCCATTCTGCAATTGCTGGGTCCACAATGGCTTTGTCAACATTGGTGATGAAAAAATGTCCAAGTCCAAAGGCAACTTTTTGACATTGCGCAAGGCTTGTCCAACAGCGGAGGATGTACGTGCCTATCGGTATTTGGTGGTGAGTTCTCAATATAGGAATCCGTTGAGTTTTACAGAGGCGGCTTTGGGTGCTGCGAAGGGGGCGTTGAAACGATTGGATAGGATACAGGCGATGATTGATGATGCGTTGAAGTTGGCTTCTTCTTCTGATGATACTAATGAGGATGATAGTAGCAATAGTAGTAGTGTCACTACTAGTGTAATTGTAGCCACTGTGGAGAAAGAACTTGCCAATTTCGAAGTGGCAATTGCAGATGATTTAAGTATGCCACGAGCATCGGCATGTCTTTTCTCAATAGTCAAGGCGGCAGAGAAGGAGTTCAAACGTGTTGCCAAGCTCAAGAAAGAAGAGGATGTGGAAGAAACGCCATCGTTGGATATGGTGGGATTGGTGAGGGTGCAAGACGCTTTGAAACAGATGGATCAAGTGTTTGGAATATATTATGAGGTACCGCAAGTCAAGGGAGAAGAAGGTGCTGCTGGTATAGATGATGACAATGTGAATGGCGGAGCTATACCAGAAGATGTCATGGATCTAGTGGTTCAAAGGACTGCAGCAAAGGATGCGAAAGATTGGGAGTTGGCGGATTCGTTACGTGCCAAGATTACAGAGTTGGGGTTCGCGGTGAAGGATGTTAAAGGGGGCGATCCGATAGTGAGTAAAGTTTAAGCAATACTCTAACGAAAAACGCAAAAGCCATACAATACAATACCTTTTTACTATGTACGATATAGGCTTGTCATGAGCTCTACGCGAAACTGCATGCGCGATACCCCCCGGGGTGTATAAGAATTTTGGCTAGGCTGAGTTTTAGGGGGGTATAAGTCGAAGTTGTCACCTAGCTTTCCCCTAGTATCTTGAAGAGGGGGGTATAAAATTTTCAGCTAGGCTGAGATTTCGGGGGGGGGGTATGCAGGTTTGGGGGGTATAGTTCGAGCGATTCCCTCTTGTGCAGTTAGGGTTTTCTTATGCTGATGGTTAATGTGTAATGTGACACGCGTCGTCGCCGAAGGAGCTCTTCGAACAAGCCTCTTCAATCACTGCGGTGCAAGGAACATCATCAGCCGAGTGCGTTGTCTCCAACTAGCCAAAACGCTATGCTCATAACTCAGAATTCACCACAGATAAACACCATCACATTCGCTCCGTTAACAAACATGAAGCTGAAGCTCGTGCCTCCGTTCGCTCTTCTCCTCGCCGCAGTTCTATTCAGCGCCATACCTTGCGCTTGTGCTCTCTCCGAAGACGAGGTGGTAAGTTTATGTTATAAGAATGTCCATCTCATTTAATGTTGCTGCTCTATGCCGATACTTCTTAATATTATGATATGCTCAATGATCACGCCCTCCACCACCGCACTTTCGCTCTTCTGAATCTGAATAACCACCTCGATCTCGTCAAGATATCCTCCCGAAAGAAGACCAACCCCAGTTCCAGTCATCTTCTTAAGATTCGTCACGAAACTGTCGTGAACACCATGCATGTTATCAGTGGAAACCGTGGACGTAGGCTTCGGCCAGATGCAGATGCTGCGGTTGGGGTCTCTACAAAGAGCGCCAAAACTACCAGCAAGAGTGCCAAGGCATCGTCATCCTCCTGTCAAGCAAAACTTGACACATGCCAAGCAGCGGCTGCTGCACCGAAATGGCTCTTTGTGCAAATCGCCGATATGTGTACTCTGTATCGTAACGAAGATGGAGAATACCACATTGAATCAAGCAAGTTCCACAAGAAGACCGAATGGTTCACTGATCGTCCATTTCATCTTGAAGCCACTCAACCAACATCTGAGTGGTTCAAGAACTTTGAAGAGCTGTTTGATGATGAGGACGGCATGCCAAATGCAGCTTTGACGATTGTGCATGATGATACTTCAAAGGATGTGGTTGTTTCAGTTTTCGCAGAGGGATACATCAAGGACAAGGAAGGAGGTGGAGGTGATGAGGGTGAGGGGCTAACATATGGGTACAAACTTGATCAGTCCACTTCTCAGGAAAGTGTAATGTCACTTGAAGCTCTTATGGATGGAGAGGATAGTGTAACTTTGGATCATTGTTCCATGTTTATTGACGCTACGCTTCAATGGAAACGGTAGCATCGACTCAAGCATCAAGTGAGCCACTCTCTACGACACATCTTTCTCCAGACATGATGGAAGCATCTACATCAGCAGCTACAGAGGATGCTGCGGCGAGCTCCACTTCATCCCCTCCATCTTTGCCTTTGCACACGTCTGAATATCTTTTTTACTACATTACACCAGTCACACAAGAAGATGCCGAGCTAGCCTACGCAATGAGGGTATATCCACGCCAAAATCGACATCTTCCAAACTTCAAGCACCAGGCTTGTGAAATCATTATTCGACATCCATTAATACACACCCTGTCCATTACGCAAGAGAACTTCTCAAGACTACATCCATCTATATGGTTGTGTGACAAAGCCATAAACTTCTTCGGCAAAGCGATTCTCATGTGTGAGAGGAAAGGTATTTATTTCGCCAGCACGCATTTCTTGAATAAATTGATCAGGTTTGAATGCGGCTCCGACGAAGAAGATCAAGAGTTCTACAAGTTCAGTCGGATGAAAAAGTGGCACAGGAAAACAGCAAACTTCCTTGGCATCGCCTCAATCTTCTGCCTAGACAGGCTTTTCTTCCCCATCAACGTGAACAAGTCGCATTGGATTTTCGTCATGGCAGACATGAAGTTGAATCAGATAGGCCTTTGGGATCCATACGGACTCAACTCAGACAACAAAGGCTACCTTTACGTACTTCGGCGATATCTTTATGATGCTAGTGTAGACGAAGGCTCATCTGAAACATACGAGCAGTGGACACAACGCTGGAGCATCTACGATTATTCAGACGAATGGCCAAGGCAACGTGATTCAAGTAGCTGCGGTCTCTTCATCATGATGGGGATGCAACGTCTTGCACATCAGTCAGAGTTGACACCAACCACATTTACACAGCACGATATCTATAAACATGACGTGAGAATGAGAGTCGCACGTATATTTTGGAATTATCGCTTGCCGTCAGCTATCAAGTCTTGTTACGACACTGCAGCCTTTGGATGAGAATAAACACTCCAAGAAACGAGTACGAGTCGCCAATGGATTCAGAGGTACACTAGTGAAGCAGGCAAAAGAGCACTTCCAAATCGATGATGAAGATTTTGACGTACCTCCGACAACAATTGAGTCTCGGATAACTGCAGAGAGGCTTGAAGTTTGGCAACCAGGTGAAGTTTCTCCCATCATCGAAACCGAAGTTGCCCTTACGTCTTTGATTATTATGGCTGGCGAGTTGAAGAGCCCCTTGTCTGTTGGCGATATCATCCATTTGGCAAATAGTCTCATTGAAGGCACTCCTGTTGCCAAGACTCTGATTGACTGGAAGAGGAAGAAAGGGATGGATGTAGATCCCGACCTTCCATTGCTTGGACCTGCGTGGTATCGTGGATTCTCTGCTGGAAACAGACAATTATTGGAAGCCCAGAATGGTACGAAACTGGCGAGGAGACACGAGGAGCAATGCGACTATCCTTCATTCGAACGCATGTATAATAACATAGAGAAGGGAGTGATTGCATCTGGCAATGGAGTGGTCCTTGATGAGCCTGTTCATATGGACATAGACGGGAATGTTGTAGATGATTCTTCTGCCGCTATTGGGAGGCAAACCTCATTGAAATATACACGTCCAGAAAATTGCTTTGTATTTGATGAAACTGGAAGCAACACAAATGGGACGGCCGACAAGCGCAAGGGTGGCCAGAAGAAAGTTGTTGGACGCGGGCAAAAAGCTCAGGAAGTTACTGGAACAAAGGATTGCCACTTCACTGTTGTACCTGTCACGAATTTACTTGGTGAACTTGTCTTCGTGACTATCATTTTCCCTGGGGAGGTATTTCAACCTTCATGGGGGATTGGGAGGACCCATTCGTGGTAGATTTCGGCGTTGACGTTGATCAAGCTGCATCCGTAGGTCGTAGGTCCAGGGAAGCGCTACCCCGGCATGTCTGTTTATACAGTGGATGGGAAAGAAGTCCCAATCTTCTCTGCTGCTGGCACATCCGCATCAATGACCTCAACGATCCTCAGAAATATGTTTGCGAAAATGGATGAGTTGGGAATAACCAAGCGCGGAGTAGACGAGAATGGAAACATCTTTTACCCACTCGTCATTCTTGATGGACATTTCTCTCGATTCGGCGTGATCTTCCTCGAGTATGTAAACGCCTTATTGACCAAATGGTACCCTGCTCTTGGGGTCCCGTATGGGACGAGCTACTGGCAACTTCATGACTTTTGCAGCCAGAATGGTCTTTTCAAGGGTGTACTCTACGACACCAAGTCGAAGTTCATCAAAAAAAAGCGATTGTATGGCCTTCCCCCTGAAATCAAGAAGACAGAAATCATCCTTGTCCATGCTCTCTCTTCACTTATGAGATGTGATGGATTTATTAACAGCTAGCTCGTTTACTTCACTTGAATTGATCACCACCCTGAGCCTGGTAGCCCTGAAGCTGATATAATGGATGCTTTCAAGCATGCTCATGAGTGGGTATAAATTCGCTTCGCTATATACATAGAGCTGTTGGATTGAGTGGTGTTTGATGTTATAGGGCAACTCTCTTTTGGTTATAGTGCATATCATCTAATGATTTACGTAAGTAATTTGTACAACAAGCGATACAATCTCTGGTTTATATTGAACTTCCTCGATAACTTTGCAGAGGATCATCCGTTGAGAAATGCAATTTGTGTCTACACCCCTTGAAGCTGTGGCCAGAGTACTGATTGGGAAGACTCGCAGTCGTCTCATCATAAGCTGATCTAAATTATAAAGCAAATGCAGTAGATTCGTCATGTAGAGTGCGATATGCCCCGTGCCTTCTACACACTCCTCTTCGTTTGGAATGATTGCTACATCCTTCAGTGATGCATAGTTTGATCTTCGGCTTTGCTCCATGCCTATTGCATACGCCTCCTTTATGAGCTTGATTTGTGCATCCTTCACTGCTGCATAGTTTCACTTTTGCCCCATGCTTAACACACACTCCTCCTTTGACAACTTGATTTGTGCATCCTTCATTGCTGCATCGTTTCACCTTTGCTCCATGCCTCTTGCACACTCCTCCGTTTTGGGCTATGTTTGAACATCTATCATAGCCGCATAGCTTCCGCTTTGCTCCATGCCTCAAGCACACTCCTCCTTTGATGACTTTTTTTGTGCACCCATCGCTGCTGCATAGTTTAAGCTTTGCTCCGTGCCTCCTGCACACTCCTTCCTTGATGACTTGATTTGTGCATCCTTCACTGCTGCATAGTCTGCGCTTTGCTCCATGTCGCACGCACACTCCTCCATTGACAACTTTGTTTGTGCATCCATCGCTGCTGCACTTCTTCTTTGTCCATGTCGCTCCGTGCTTAACACACACTCCGCCATATCTTTTACTTTGCCTCCGTTTTGCAACTTTCCTAGCTGCCTCGTTTGCTTCATCATTGTCAGCAGACGAATGACGCTTTCTCTTCTTCGACGATGTGCTTTCAATCATCTTTTCCGTCTTCGTATCGCAGCCAGCAGCGGCATGACGAATTGATGTCGTGCCACAATTTTTTGACCTCAATGAATTTGTCTTCTTCTTGCCGCCGAAACTGCAGCCTCTGTCTTTCTTAGCTGACTTTCCCTATAAAGAAGAGCGGCTATGTCATCATCCTCTCCCTCCTTTGATGCGGCAACCTTTTGTCTGCTTGATTTCGTTGACATGATGCATTGCTCTCGCACTTGAACTTGGCTGATGTTTTGGATTTTGCCGGACTTTTCAAAAACACTACAATACAATAAACAACTATTGTAGCATGCCATCCACAGTACGAAAATTGCTAGAGAAGCCATACCATGACATACCAAACGTATTATAAATATTATTAGCTGCCGAAGAGACTTTGATGTCTGAGGCGATTTTTGGTAGTGATTTTTACTAGTAAAAAATAGTAAAATGCACTTCATCATATCTCCATGTAGACTACCTATAAATCGTTCAAACAAAGACTAGTTAGTTTTCAATAGTCTTTGGTTTAGCATCCCTATCGGCAAATTTTGTCGAATGTCTAATGGCAGCGTGTAGTGTGGGGGTATGGTACTGACTGGTTGTTTGCCACTTTTGTGCGTGTGAGTTGCGCGCGGATGTAAAATATAGCGGAGCGAGATAGAAGTTACTACTGTGGCGCATACTATTACACAATAGATTGGCACAAACGAGAACGTAGTGTCGTGAGCGTTGGCATAAGTTTTTGTATCGCCGGCAGGATCTGAAGACACATAAGTTGTGGACTGGCCTCGCCGTTCAATTAACGATACATTTAAAATGAGCAGGAGGCCCACAAAAGCAACCGCTTCTTCTCGTAGCAAGGCTGCAACCTTCAGCACAGGCTACGAACGGCCTCCCGACATCTTCGCATCTCGATTTGTCATCCGCCAATGATGATGACACAACCATCGCCAGCGGTGGATCTAAGATTCACAAAAAGAGCAAACAGCAATTACGTCGAAAAGGCTCTTCCATGTTATTTGCTACTGCCTGCTGTCTCATTTCATTGTGCACGGTTTACTATGTCGTAATTCAATTCACATACATGGCAAAACATCACGTTAACAGCTCGTTAGCAATCCATCATGAGCAGCAAATGGAAATACCCCAAGATGATGAGAATGAACCAAACAATCATCTCCACCATCATCTTCATCTACCCCCAGATTCCATCTATCGCACTGAATTAACCGATATTCACAATAAGCCCCAATCCTTACTCCAATACTCTGGGTTCATCTCCCTCATCGTGAATACCGCATGCGAATGAGGCTTAACGCACTCCAACTACAAAGAGTTGGCTGTTCTACACAACAAATACTCCAAGCGTGGATTCACTGTGTTGGCATTTCCATCAAATGATTTTCGTCAAGAGAAGGATACCAATGAGGAGATTTTGAGTTATGTCAACGAGAACTTTCCTGAAGTGACCTTTCCGTTGTTTTCACGGGCTCCATTGAAGACAAACATGGTGTTTCAATTGTGTGAGAAGCAGACTATGGAAAAGGTAGAATGGAATTTCCACAAATATTTGGTAGATGAGAAAGGAAGAGCTGTGAAGAGTTATGGACATCGCGTTCAACCGATTGATATTGAAGAGGATATTGTGAGGTTGTTGGATAATAGAGAAATTGGAAAAACGATTAAGGTTCCACAAACTCATTAAGGATGGTGTGTGTATGTGTAGGTTAGAAAGGGATCGGAAGGAAGGCCGGGAGACTGAGCTTTGACTCATTGCATGCAGAGGAATGACAAATCTCCAAGTGAATATTTGCATTATGATAGTCACTTGAGATTTTGATACATCTGTGTGTGTGAGTGCCGATGAAGTGCTCCTACATTGTGCTAATTTTAGCATTAGAATGAATGATACGTTTAATAAAAGTGTAACAGGTTGAATGTCAAACTCCTACCTCCTATCAATCTGTGATTGCACAAAAGATGGATGCAAGCAGATCTCGACTTTTAAGCATCCTTAATTAGCAGCTTATAACCTTGCTTGTAGTTGGGTGCTAGATGGAGGCGATGGAAATGTCGATAAGCTCCAGGCAGCAAAACACTTTCGCATTGCTGCTAAAAAGGGGCATAGTCAGAAACTTACGTCTCAGGGCTGCACTACTGCGGAGAGAGATATTGTACAGGGAACGGAGCTGTTACAAATCGCTGCAGACGCCGGAGGCGCACTTGCACTAAAGTCATTGCAAGAGATGAAACAGGATGAATCTAAGTGGATTAGAAAGGTTCAAACGACAATAAAATATCAATAGGATACGTATGCGACAGAGTAGGAGAGTCTCTAACAGCCATATCAAGCAATGACTAGGGTTTGGTTTCAACGTGTTGCCGAAAAGGGATCTCTAACTCAAGAGCTTTACAAGCAAGAGTACAGAAGAGCATTTCCTGCACCAACTTGATTATTGATTAGTTACGTATGACAATAGTAGATGGTATCAATAATTACTTCAACGCTTCCTCGTGTACATTGCATCAGAATGCCACTTCTTCAGACCTTATACAAATGTGGAAGAATATTACTCCAAGAATGAAATTGTAGCAGAATTGGATGACTGGGATGAAGTATGTGTCCATTAAGTTAATGACTACGTAGACAAATCCCCATCAATCTGGCTGTTGCGATCCAAATTACGCATCAAAAATGCGTAGAAAGATCCTCCTACTCCTATAAGCTGTGATACAATTGACCTCTCCCCGCGAAAGATATTTCCTCTTCCCTTTAAGACTTGTCCCAAGACTTCTTGTTGTAACCCAAGACGGTAGCAGCTTGTTGTTGTGCTGGTGTCAAATCCTTCCAGTACTCATCGCATGCGTCGGGTTCGTCGTCTTTATCCCAGAGACTCTTGTTGTATCCGAGAGCGGCAGCTGATAGGATGTGCATTCAATGATGAAAGAGTAGCAATGATACGATTCATAAGACAAATTGGCGTTAGATATGGTGTGTGTTGATGATACAAGGTGCGTGATAATTTGAAACGAGACTATGATATATCTGCAAGCAAATCTGCATGCACTATGCATGCAATCTATATACAACTCACCGGCTTGTTGAACTTCAGCTGGAAGCTCCGCCCAATCTTTGTCGTCGTACTTGCCCATTGTAATGTTGTTTTTGGTTTGATATCCGTCGTTTTATGCGGCCAATGGAGCTGCCTGCATGAATGAGAATGCATGCATTTCTTATGCAGCCGACCGTCATTCTTTCCGATCCGTTGAATGCATCAATGGATTCGCATCATTGCAAAATGCATTTTGATTTTTGGTGAGTGCTTTAGAAAATTTAGCTACGCACGTCTATAGAAACAGAAACTCTCTAATCGTTGCGGCAAAGTGCAAGCTTCGTCATAGGCTAGCAATCACGGACGGACACACTGTACTGCCTCGTCCGGCGCCGCTTCATCTTCATGAGATGATGTAAATGTTGTCATTCACGAAGCTGATGTCAACAACAATGCAATGGGGAAGCAGGGCTACATATTGGCTACTACCATTGTCTCATAATTTATGAACGACGGCACATCCGCTGGTCTTCGTGTGATTGATCTTTGTCGTACACCCATCTCTGGACGCCTAGAAGTTGAAGCATCAAGCTGTGCGTCAATAAGGTGTCTTCAAACTCTGACAAGAACAAGCGAAACGCCTTATTCGTGAACCATGAAACGAAGTCTCTCCCCCATCAGTGCTCTCCTTGGGCTGACGATGTCTAGCATAATCATACACGCATCTGCGGCAGCCTATCATACGCTGTCTTCTGGTGAGTATCATGTGCTGAAAAATGAGATCAGATATACATATCCAGACGAAGTACGAACCCATTCGCTTCGTTCTTTTCTCAGCCGATCTACCACCAGCCAACGCAGCGGCAGCCCGTCCAGCTCCTTTAAAAGGATTTCTAACCTCACCCGAGTGGCACACTGGAGGCTACACCGATCCTCAATACTACGATGACCCCGAATCGACGATGGAATTCTACTACATCGGTCTCTCCGATGTCATGACAGGAATGGCCAACTTCCCCGGCTTTGATACCGTCGTTGATCCTCGTATTGCCGCATCTGCATCACGGGGCAAACATTCTATTCTGCGTTTCTACATGGACTATCCTCAACCAGCAGGGAGCTATGTCTCTCACACGCCACAATTCTTGATTGATGACTACAACCTTACAATGACTCCGTGGAGCAGTGTTGATTTGAATGCAGTCGGATCAAGTCCAGATTATTCTGACGAGAACCTAAAGACTGCATTGAACAACTTTGTTGCAGCCTTGGGCGATCGATACGATGGAGACGAACGTATAGGGTTCATTCAGGTCGGGTTACTTGGCTTTTGGGGTGAATGGCACACATGGACGGAAGATTCTGCCACCCACAGTTGGATCCCAGATGCAACCAAAATGGAATTGATCGATGCCTTTGATGCTGCATTTCAGACGACTCAAGTCCAGATCCGTTATCCACATTGGTATGCTGTTGGAGCTAATCAGCGTCAAGGGTTTGGTCTACATGATGATTCCTTTGCCCATTCAACCATTGATGAGGGTGTCTACGGTGCACCTATGTCTTGGTTCTTTTGGTCTCAAGTGCAGGCGACTGCAGCCACCGACTTTTGGATGTCTGGTGCCATGGGTGGGGAGGTCCGTCCAGAACTTCAGGCCACCATTTTCGATGACAACTACGCCGCCGGAACGCAGTATAAACAAGATTTCGGAATGTGTGCCGATACTACTCATGCGACATACATGCTGAACTATCATGCATTTGGGACGTCTTATACTGGCAATGCACTTGTAAGTGCTCGAGCTGCATCAGACCAGATGGGATATGCATTCAGGCTTGCTGAAGTGTCAGTAGCCGAAGGATCGGTCGGCGATACTGTTGATATCACTGCAACAGTCATCCAAGATGGTATTGCTCCTTTTTATTATGATCTCAGTATAGGGCTCGCTTGTCCAGAAGGGTTCAGTGTTACTGTTGGCGGAGTCGACGGTATAGTTTCAGAAGGATCGACTGCTTCGTTCACCTTCACAGCTGTCCCAGCCACTTCAACTTGTCTTTCTTCACTTGACTTTTCGTTGTCATCATCGTATGCACTAGCTGGAGCTCCAGTGAAGTTTGCGCAAGGAGTAAGTGGTGGAACAGTCGTTGAAGTTTCTCTACCACTACCTCCTGGGTCGCCACCTTCCACGTCGCCAACCCCATCACCAACAACGACCCCAGTGGCTACTCAAGCCAAATACATTTGCTCCAAAAACATGCCTTTGCCTACAACAATTTGTGTTGAAGGTTCACTTGCCGGTGGCGATTGTGCTAACGAGAATGAAAACAATGGATGTCAGAAGGGAGGAAAGAGGTGCTGGTGGAATCCTGCTTGTTTAGGGGGTGATAATCCTCCCCCTATTACTCCGAGCCCCACCCCCAGTACTGGTGGATGTCCAGTATGTGCACCAACCGGCCAACCTTGTTGCGGGACTTGCATTGATTCAGGAAAACCATCACGACGCGGATGCTCAGCTTGAAGGGATATAATGCTGATACGACTAAGTATGCTCAGCCTGTAGCATTAGGATAATGCTTACAATAGTATAAACGTAATAATTAGCTTTTGATTCGGTCTTCACATCGACGGCTTGTCTTTGAAGGAAAGAAGAAGAATGAGCAGATACACTCTCCTTCAAAATTAACACATATTACTTTAATTACTTGTTATATGAAACATCAAGACATGTGTTTGCCATTCAAAATTGGTCAATCAATCAACTATCAACTCTACTACATCCACCCACATAACTCTGAAGGCTTAACTCTCACACTTCGCCAATATAAACGTGTTCTTAACACACGAACTTCTTCCTCTCTGAACTCCTTACGATGCTCTGGACAGATTGACTTGCCAAGTTGTTGAATGGTTTTCTCCCTACTGGATGTCCACCCTTATTTGAAATCTTCGAGGAGAGACTTACTACCGGGTTGGGAGTAGAAAATGCTGATGCATTATCATCCGTGCCGAAAGATGACCGGGGTGGTGGCTGTTGCTGGTACCCACCTCCTACTACCACTTTCCCCAAGGGATTGCTTTGTTCCAAATCACTAATCCGTTTCATCAACTGAGAAATAATTGCATCCTTCTCTGCCAGCTTCTGTTTGAACTCTTTCATTTGTTCACGCAAGTGAATCATTTCCTCATTAGTCGACTTGGAAGTAGGAGTAGAACCTGATGCACTATTTCCAAAACTGTCAATTGCCTCCAAAATAGGTTTGTTCACACCATGTTGTCCACCACTAGCGGTAGGATAGGCAACAACATGATCCTGCGGGAAACAACTGGGTGTTGTAATTGCCGACATTTGCGATCCTTGGCTTGGAGAACGAGTTACCGCATATGGTTGTAGGTGGTTGTATGGGTCAGAACTACCGTGGCTACTCTCCCGACGATGGGTTCCGACTCCTCCAACCATTGCATATTTCTTCTCTTCATGTACATCCTTCTCATCATATTCCGAATGTTGAGATCCACAAATCTTTGGCGTGCTCGCACGATGACAATCTCTATCTCGGAAGCCACTGGACAAAGACGAGTTGTTGGCAGTTTTGAGCGTGCTTCCAGTCGAAGTTGCATGCAAGTCTTTGTAAATCGAATCGACACTATCGGTCCTCAACTCAAAATGATTGGTCTGCTGGACCTTCTTTATTATTTTCTGCCTCTGATCATTCCCAATGTTGGTTCTGTCCAAATCTGGAATAGCAGGACCTGGTGGATGATTGGCATCAAAGAAGGACATCTCAAATTCATCCTTGGTTGGACTTGAGATAATAATCTTACCAGAACTACTTACGTCATCTGCTGACAAATCCGTTTGGAGGATCTGGAGACCATTATTATTTCTGAAACGATTGGTTGAAGAGGATGCACGGATTTTAGCTCGAAGCTTTACTCTGCGAGCACTTGCTGGTGTTACCGGTGCTGGTGTGCCGCCGACTGAGGAAGTTCCGCTTGGAGTAGTGGATGCGTTGATGGACAATATCTTGCTTTTGGCTGTCTTGTTTGTAGGAGTTCCACCACCACCGATGCTGTTATCAGACTTGGCAGGAGAGCGAAAAGCGTTGTTGTTGTTGTTGATATTGATCTTGTTGGTAGGAGTTCCACCACCGACACTGTTATCAGATTTGGCAGAACGAGATGCAACCATACGACTACGCCTCACTGCCATCAAGTCTTGATGACTTTGATCCCTAGTTGATGATGTTTTTGTTGAGGAAGATGAGGATGATGCCAACCCTCCTTCTCCTTCATCTCGTTGTTCTTGAACAATGGTTTGTTTGGCCTTTTCAGCCGTAGCACTGCCACCACTTGCTACACCACCATTTGCTGCAGTAGTAGCAGTAGCAGCAGCAGGAAGATTGGCAACAATCTTCTTCTCGCAAGGCCTCTTTAAGTTCTTCCTCACATCTTGTAAAAATCCCGGAGTTGGAATGCCTACCTCCAAATCTCGACTTTCAAATGTTGCCGTAAGTGTCTTGTTACGAACTGGTGATGCGGATGTTAATGGTGTTGTTGTTGTAGATGGTGTCGTTGAAGTATTCGGTGATGGTAGCGGAAACTTTGGGGTGGTGTTTGCCTTCGGAGTGGATAATGTCGACGGAGCCACCACTGATGAAGGCGACGCGAATGGTGTTGTTGCCGCCACAGCTGTCGGTCGAGGTGGCGTCATAGTATTGCTACTGCCACTATCGCCATTGGCAATCTTTTTTCTTGCTTCAAGAATAGCAGCAAGCTCTCCCGAAGACGATGAGGATGTCGTGGACTCTACTGTTACTTCCGCCTTCTTTGTAGTGCCGCCACTACGCCGAGCTTGGAATACGGCTGCCAATTCTCCACCGCCTGACATGATGAATTGATTCAGTTTGTTATCTTGAACTCTCACCCCATTGCAATCAATTCTACTGATCGATTTATCAACTTGTTTGTTTGAAGATGCCAGTGAGACATTCTAGTGGGCTGTGCTGTGGCCAAACTTGGTTGCACATGGGTGTTTTGATGGCGGATTTACAAGAAATCAATCGCTGTATTTTTTTAGATTTCGCAAAGGGAAGAGGTATCCAATTATCCTCTTGATCGCCCTAGGGTTATGGGATTGAGGTTTGAGGGCTTGCCCTTTGCCCTCTATCTTGCCCGTCTGTATCTTGTGACTCAGACACAGTGCCTCATATGACACCTCATCACTGACACATCTCAACCTTCCACAGTAAGATGGCGAAGCAAAGCTACATACCAGCGAGGTCACAATCAAGTCACAACACCCCAACTACGCAACATCATTGACGCCGATACGAGTTGAGAGTTGAAGACTGCAGCAGGAAAAAGGTTGGCTGATTCTATCGGTGCACATTTGAATATCGACTAAGTAAATTGCTCGAATAAGTAATAAGTACTCGAGCAGACTCTTGCGAGCAGACATATCTTTGCATCTTCATTTAATTAGCTTGTAGCAAACGGATATAGATCCATCATGTCGTCCACCAATAGCACCATGAAGACTACGCACGTCAAGTAACACCCCTCTCCTGTGAACGTGAACCAATTCACATTGTGAACCGCATCCAACCCTGCGGAACATTACTGGTGGTAGATTCTGAATTGACAGTTGTGCAGTGCTCAACGAATGCGGTGGATCTGTTGCCAGAGGGGTTTAAAGCACCGACAAATGAGGTCACCAACGAACAACAGCAGCTGCAGTTACTAGATGCAATTATTGGTGCACCACTATCACTATTGCTGCAGGCAGATGCGGTGGATAAAGTGCGAGCAGTGGTGCGGGGGGCATCTGCCTCCTCTGCCTCCATGTCACCATCCAAAAATACCAGTAACTCTGGATCGAATGGCACTGGTGGTACTGACAACAACGGTAGCAAAAGTAACACCAACGCAGGAGCAGTTCGAACATTCTTAATTCGAACTCAAGGTGCACTCTCCATTCATGGACGAAAATCATGCGGTATTACACAATCGGGTGAACATTTTCTACTTGAGATTGAGGATAGTGATCTTGACAACACTCATAACAACGAAGTTGGTAGTACTACTACGACCGGTAGTGTTGATACTACTAATAATACTTCGGCACAACAGCAGCAACAACAACGAGAAGAAGCAGACACCGCCGAAGGTGAAGAAGACACCATGCTCTTCATGCAGTCCATCGCACACGACCTACGAAAATGCTGGAGTATAGAAGAAATGGCCGGACTAGTATGCAGTCGCATCATGTCGGAAACTCCCTACGATAGGGGTATGGTATATCGATTTGATGCAAGTGATGATTCCGGTGAGGTGATTTACGAAACTACCCGGTGGGATGCACGAAGGTGTTGTCGGGACGATTCCTTCTTGGGGTTACGGTTCCCTGCGAGTGATATTCCCCGGCAGGCTCGAGAGTTATTCATGAAGAATACACTACGGTTTGTGTATGATGTACAGGGAACCGATCATGCATTGTACCCACGTAAAATTCGGGCTAATAACATGGGGGGAGAATCAGAAAAGTATACTGATTTGAGCATGTGTCGACTTCGTGGATCGTCGTATATTCATTTGGACTATTTGCGGAATATGAAGGTGACTTCCAGTTTGGTGATTGCTATTATTGTGAATAAGCGACTTTGGGGGCTGTATTCCTTCCATGGTTATCGGCATCCGATTCGGCCGTCAGCGAGGACAAGGTTTTTGTGTGAGATGGCAAGTGTGATGACATGTGAGTATCAATTGTATTGAAATGGATACAAGGCTACTACTACTACTACCCTTTTCGTCCTCTATTTTTCACACTAACAATGATTTATCTTATCTCCTTGGGACATACACGCATCATGCAGCAATGGTTATGGAATCACTTACACGTGCCAACAATCAAAGCCGTCTCATGGACATTGACCAAACGCTCAGCAATCTACAACAGCTCAATCTCGTCCAATACATGTCGAACTCAAATCACCGCAAACTTCTCATGGAACGTATGGAAGTTAACTTGATAGCATTCCGACAAATAGACGCGGATGGGGTTGCTCACATTCACACCTTTTGTGATGATGATTCTGAGAAGGTGGAGATTTCCGCTGCTGCGTTTGATTGTCTCAATGATACGTATGGCCAAGTGTGCCGTGATTATGGCGTGGTGTTTGTGGATGAAACACGCAGCAACAAAGCCCTTGGATCACTTCATACGTTGGCCTTCTTTCAACTACCTGGCATGGGCCTGATGAGTCTTGATGTTGTGTTGAGTCGAAAAGCAGTTGTTGAAGTGGTGCAATGGGGAGGTGATCCGGACAAATCACTAGAATCAGATGGAACGTTATCACCACGTAGTAGCTTTGCTAGCTTTATGAAGGGCCATTTGAAGAAGGGGAAACCTTGGGATGACGATGACAAGCAACGGGTGAGAAGATTTGCAGAAAAGGTGGAGAAATACACAAGCACAGAGGTAGTTGCGCAACAGAATGTGGCGATACAGAATTTAGGGCAGGAAAAGAAAGATTTGATTCAAGATCAAAAGGAAAACGTGAGTGCGAACTATAGTTTTTGCCTGTTGCTATATTGGACAGTACACTAATATTTCTTGTCGCTTATATAACCACAAGCTCGAATTTTTTGCCTTTATGGCACATGAGATGCGCACACCTTTTCATGGAGTATTGGGCTCTCTTGAAGCAATGCGAGAGGATTCAACACTTGTTAACAATGCACTTCTCAATCAGGCATACATGTGGTACGTTTCTCTTATTTTCTAATTCTTGTGCCCCGCCCTCTTCTTGTACTTACACCCTAATTACTTCATCATTTTTCACACAGCGGTAAGAACATGCTTCGTATTTTAGATGATATCCTTCTTGTAGCGAAAGGCAGCCATAGTCTCACTATTAAGGAAGAGACTGTCAATGTGTCAGAGTTCTTACGCCAGACTGTAGCTGATATGACAAACTTTGCGTACATGGAGGGAGTTTCAGTTCGAGTCCGCAAAGAAGATGTAAAGCATCAGCTGCTCGTTAGCGACTTCAACCGAATCAGACAGGTGGTTCACAACCTCATCTCGAATGCAATCAAGTTTTCTGAGAAAGAGGACATTTACGTTGAGTGCTTGCAACGAGAAACATTTTCAGAAGTTTTGACTGTGTGGAAGACATATGCTGCATCTTATCCTAATCACGAGCCGAAGCTGAAGAACTTTGCGTCAGAGACTGCAAACGCTATCAATCCACTGGAAGATAGCAAAGACAGCTGCTGGATTATTCTCTTAGTTATTGACCGAGGAATTGGTATTAAAGCAGCCGATCTAAAGCTGCTGGGCACCGCTTTTACACAGCTTTCTCAGGGGCGTCAAAAGAAGTATCAAGGTAAGTCAAGGATGAACTTGCAGGTACAATGTTATTGATTTTTGAAGAAGTTTGCTAATGTCTCGCAACACTGTACATGTTTTCTCCTATTCAGGTACTGGACTTGGGATCACGATATCCAACATGATAATGGCTGCTTTAGGAGGTACATTAGTTGCCTTTTCAGCACCTGAGTATGGAAGCTGCTTCACATTTGCCATTCCTGTCAAACGTGGCCGCACAATCGTGGAGGATACTAAGGTGGAAAACAAGGCAGCTACCAAATTACGAATAGAACAGCTACAGAATGAATTTGAAGGTTTTGGCTTTGGTGAAGGTGGTACTAGGAAGCGACTGAGGGTGCTTGTTGTTGATGACTCGACTATCAATCGAAAGATATGCTCTCGAAAGATTAAAAAGCTTCTCCCCGGTGTGGAGATTACAGAATGCGCAAGCGGCAAGAGTTGTATACAAGAATACGAACACGATTACCAGAATATCATGGGCATATTCTTGGATTTTCATATGCCAGGTGTGTTCCGTGTTGCTTTATGCAGGGCATCTAACTAACATCGCAGCAATATCACTCACAATTTGTCTTTTAACTTTAACAGGAATGGATGGAGATGTTGTGGCAAGGAACATTCGAGAGTTCGAGCAGACACACGAGGATGTTGATGTTGGCCAGGGAGGGGTGTGGATCGTTGGGTAAGAGTTGCTGTGTAATTCGTTGTCTGAGAAATCACCTCATCACGCACAAAATTGACTCACACTCCTCATTATTTTGGTTTCATTCCAACTAAAGTTACACTGCAGACATTCTTGACGAAACAAAAAATGTTTTACTAGACGCAGGCATGAATCGAGTCCTACCTAAGCCGGAACCTATGCATGCTTTTCAAACGGAGCTTCGAACAATGATGCAACGGGCGGCAGCAAATGCAAGTGTAAACGAGACGGAGTTGTAGTTGTAGGAGCAATATATCAACATTGACTCTAAACTCATAGCTTTGCGTCTACTAATTTATCATACTTCATGATCTGTGATCTTATTCATTGCAGCTGTTGAAGTATTGTAAGTAAAAGTGAGCAAAAATTGCAAAGCAAGCAAATTGATGTACTTATTATGATGATGATGATGAAAGCCAAAATAGCAGCAGTAGCGCCTTCTTTTGAACCATCGCTAAAATTGTTCTTAAATTCAAATAGTATTCTGGAGAGAGCAGACGTCAAAACATGCACAAGTCTTGGGCTTTGTTGTCAGAGCGAGCAGGTTATTTTACCACGACCACCACGACAATACTTTTAAAAGGTGAAAGAACGGTCATAACAACGCCAACGTGCTTCGATGACCTCGACTCGAGGTCATCCACTCCAACGCCTTTTCAGAATTACAGCGTTTTTCAAGATGATCCTCATTTACGTAAAAAATAGTTCCTACCGTAGAAACATACCAAGATTTTTATTTGACTCGACCACCATCCATCCATCATCATCTTCCTTAAAACACCTTCACCATGACAGCCTACTCCGGTAGCAGCAGCTCACCACAGACGTGCAATAAAACAAAATACGTCATTGGAAACGAACATAAATGCCATCGGTTACATTACTGGAGCGGATTAGTGTCATATCTTTAACCACTGCTGAGAAATTATAGCCACCATCACGTCCTTGAAAATATGTGTACTTCTCGTGCCGTCGCCACCCTATCGTAGACTTTGAGTACATAATATGGAATGAAATAACGCAATAACATCATCTATGTCTCGGTTATTATATAAGTTGAATATTGGTATCATGTTGAGATAAAAACACCTTGCAGATGAAACAAATTGTGTATATGTATACATAAGTTGTCGATGCTCAAGAACTTTTGGAGAAATTTACCTCCTCTAGAATAGACACAGCCGCAGCCAATCTTGTGATAGAATGAATAAAACAATCAATATAATACCGCCGAATTTGAGAAGATCTCGTGTGTTTCCTCATCTTCTGGAAGTGTTCATGAGGTGTAAAATCAAGAGTAGATCAACAACATTATGTGTGTATGAAGACAAACAATCAATATGAATCGAAGCCAGCAAACAGCAGTGTGTAGGTGCGGAGTGAGCTGCAAACACATCATGTCTTCTATCTGCCTCGCCACTGAATCGTGTTCTTGTCATCACATTCTATTGAAAGTGCAAACTAATCTAGATAGAGCGTTACAATGTCTGTAAGACAGAAGCACTGCAGTAGCACTAAAATCTCCACCACGGGTGTATTGTCGAATGCAAAAGGCGAAGCATGCGACATCATAATAAAAGCCATGATACTATAAACTCATTGGGTGTTGAGACTCTATTTTAGATCGATGATGTGACATGCATCGCATGTTGTTGTTGTTGGATATTGGTTGAAATGCAAAACGTAATAAGTTTCTCAAAGCTATTGTTGTTACTAAAAGTCAAGCATGGACAAGAGACAACGATTTCAATGACACTTCGTTATACATTATCTTCATATTATTCCGGTAGAGCTTGGCAGTTCCAATCATTATCGGGCGCAGTTTGCTTTGGCCTCTGGCCAGAATGGACCCACCACTGAGTCTTGCTCACATGCAGTGCATTGTTGTAAGGTCACCCACGTTGACCCCCTAATGATTATTTGGATCACTTGCGGCCGAAAGCAGCCTTCTTTATGAATATATTGTATATTGCTGTTCTTTTTATGTTGGGATGCAATGTCGATGTCTTCGGCATTACATCCAAATTGAAGGAGGCACATCTATATTTGATTCAACTTCGCGAGCGGCGAGTCTTCTGGAGCGCCTCTTCGGTGATCACGCCATTGTTAGGAGATTAGTCTTATTGAGCGAATGGTGTGGATGAGTCATGCTGATCATTTTCATCAAAGACTTCCAAATTGTATTGGTATGGTTCTCTGTCTATCCAGATGCCTACACAACTCGCATCGACGGTCATGCGTCGCAACGAATGGGCTACACATGACTAATGATGGTTCAAAATTATGTTGACAGCAGCAAAATTGCAATGAATATTACTATCGGCTGATGAGATGTTTGCCATGATCAGCGGAAGTAGTAGTGTCTCGGGGGTTGCTTCTTCATGTTGATAGGGCGAACGGAGGTGAATTATGCCATGATCATCACGCTCATGTTGCTGCCGCCAACTCCTCTTGATCAAGGCAGATCACGATCTCGAGGCGCTTATTATCAATGATACTAAGTCTTTCGAAGTGAATACACAATATATGAGCGGAAGACTCGCCATACTCCACTTATCTTGGTTTGTAGTTGTCGCTGTAGGTGATGTGGATATGTGCTTCAGATATTGTATTACTGTCGCTCACGATGACAATATTGGGAGCACCCAAAGGGTTATTTCGAATGTACGCGGGTATGAGAGCTTAATTTATCCTTTGGGTTCCCCTATGATTTGACATTGGGTGTGTAGTAGGCTCCGGCTCTAGGCAGCTTTTCGTCATTGTCAGCGCGGGGAGGTGCTTGATGAATGATGAGTTGACAGAAATCGGCCCAAGTGATTTTTAAAAGACTCGTTACGTCATTTATACTAAACCTACGTAGGAATTAAAATTTTGAATGAGAATTTTCCACAAGCTGAAAAACGCTGTATCTGATATAATTTCTTCTTTGGTCACAGGAGACATTTACTGAATGACCGCTCACTGAGGTCACAAGTCATAAGTATGGTACTTACTGTCTTGGAACAAAGCCCTAACAACACAGAAAACAGCAGATGTCGATGTCACACAGCAGTCATCCAACATCCAACGCTTGATTGGACGCAAAGGAATAATATCAAGAAAATAGTAAGTACCGTTCATGTCTCAGGAGATACACGCGAAGCCAGATGTGGCGAAGTGGCGAAGTCATCCACACATTACCTGGCAGGCATAGACATGCCTTCCTGGATGGCCTCTGGATGGCTGCTTGCTGCCTCACTTTGATCATTTGTGATTAGGGATAGTAAATCAGTGCTAACAACAAATCCATGATGGGAAATCACATGATGGATTGGAATCCTACAGGATCAACGTTGCATCGGCAGACGAATATTGTTGCCAGCGGTTTGGAACGAAAGTCATCCGCCACCTCGGATATGAGCGATGGTGCAATCATTAAAAGTGGCTTGGAACGAGGACCTTCTGTGACCTTTAACTTTGATGCTAATGACGTGCATGACAGCGATGAAGGAGGCAGCTCCATTCCACGCCGCCACAAGACAACCGGCGACGTTGATTCCACACAAGTGGTAGAGCGCCGCAACGATAAGAATAATACACGACTTTCACTTTCGGTGGCGCACCCCAATGACAAGAATGACACTGATGCAAGCTTGTCATTCAAGGAGTTCCTGAGACTCTTGACGAAGACGACGATGATGAAGACGATCAAGAAGGGGAAGTATGTCCAGTAACTTCTGTTGAGATGGTGCAGCATCAATCTGACGCAGAAGATGACAATGACCGCCCGTCTCTCTATGCACTTGGCACCTCAGTGAGATCCATGAGGTCCATAACACGAAAGTCCATGATGCCCGTGGATGTGGATTGTAACAAACGACGTCAGAAACTCAAGTGGCTGAAGTCTTTTTATCGTCTTGATCCAAGATGGCAAATTTGCAACTTCTTTGACTTACATACCAAAGGCGTCACATTCGATAAACATGTCGCTATGCTCAGGAAAGATGGCATACTGCGCTTTCTCTTCTTTCCATAACCGCTTCTAATCTCCTCCATCCCCTTACAAGTTGTGACTGCATTTTGGTAACACGCAGCCGGATAGTTTCATCACGTTCGCATAGTTCTCAATTCATAACAGCTTTCAGTGGCTCGAAGAAGTTTTATGTACCACCAACTATCTCATTGTGATACTTCTTATGCAGTTTCCATCTCCTTCTTTGACAGCTTGCATCGCAATATCGTTCCTTCTTGCAAGGACATTGCTTTAGTGGATGTGATTTTCGACAGTAGGAACACCGGGCGTCATACTCACGAAGGATCTGATCCACCTTGGTTTGTACACGCTGTTTGAAAACATCGCCCCCGACCACCATTTCACTAATATCCAACGCCTCTCCTCCAAAGCCAGAATAGGTATGATCGGCCCCATGCTCACAAAGCAATTTGACACAGTCTATCTCTCTCATTGACACGGCATGATGCAACGGCGATCCTCTGATTTCCGACCTGTCAATTTGGTTGACATTGGCACCATGCTCAAGAAGCAATCGGACAGTTTCAAGCTTCCCATTCCTTGCGGCTTGATGTAATGGTGTCAGATCTTGATAATTGCCGGAATTATTTTGTATACCTTTCCACCACCCCTTGGCATCTGGTGCTTGTGCACCTTCCACCGATGCTCCGCATTCCACAATAAGAAGTCGACATGCATTCACCATCCCGCGTTGTGCCATTTTGGTAAGAAGCATTCTACATTCCACATATTCACGAACATGATTGGAATTGTACTTGGAAACGATCCTCTTTACATTGTCACTGTCCTCTCGTAGCACTGCACGTTCAAGATTAGTCCTCCACCCACATAATGTAGTTGGTCTATACGAGGTGGGGTCACTGGGAGGACGTGCATACCAGCAAAGAGGAAAGTCACCTGGCTCATTTGGAGGAGACCACCCCCCTAATGACACGCGTTCTTCTGAAACGTACGGTCCCTCCGTCTGCTCAATGATACGATGGGCCATCATGGCTCTAGGATCATGCATAATCTCTTCTATCGATGCACCATCTGGACTAGGCATATCCGTCGAACTAGCCTGTATTTCACAAGATTGAATCAGACTTTGCTCTGCCACATCCACCTCGTCAATACCCATTTCTTTCAATTCATCCCGTAGCATTTCCACTTCTCCACGTGTTTGAAACAATACCTTCCTTGGACGCGAAGGAACCGGTCTCATTTCTGGGGGTAAAAATGCCATTGACGCTCCCATCAGCATCCCATTACCCTTCATGGGTTCGATGCATGCTTTTGCAAGTGTACCCAACAGAACACGAATTTTGGCATTGTGTATATTATTTAGTGTGTCGAGTGTCGAGCATGGCACTATTTGCCAGTACCAACCCAAACGCATCACTATCCGCGTAGGGTTTTCCGTCGGACCCATGTTCCTTCTTTATAGTGTGCGCACAACACATGAGAGAAGTCCCCTCATGTTCAAATTCTAGATCGATATGCAAATAGAGGATGAGGTCAGGAGACTTTGGCAGAGCCGCAATTTGTGCCTTGACGCTTGGAGTGACATTGGTCGGTGCGATGAAATTGGCGAACATTCCCTGTCCGGGTAGAGCTCCACTTTCGTGATCGTTTTGAATCATTCCAGTGAGAGAGGACTGCATGTTCATGAGGCCGGCGGCCATTGAACGCATGAACTTGTCTTCGTCCATTGTTGTTCAATTGCACAGTAATAATATAGTAAGAAGAGAGGTGCCCACGAGAGTGTTTATCAATGAAAGATTTTTCACCATGTTGAACCTTGTTTATATAAATAGTTAATGACAAAAGTGAACCTTAGATTAGTTAAGGAGACAGCAAGCCGAAGCAAGCGTCTCCTACAGTATCAGATCAGGGGGAAATCGCCGAATGCCTTGAGAGATCAATACCTCTAAAACTTGCCGCCACTAAGTGATTTGAGATTTGAGTTTCTTTCGAAGTCGAATCAACTCTCGCTATGGTGGGGTATTAACAAGTTCTCCGCCGGTCGACGCAAGCATAAGTGTGAGATAGACTCGCGTTCACTTTTCGTTAATGATCTCGTGGTATTTGGATTTCCCGCTCTAAAGTTTCAAGGTGCCGTGCTGCTTGCAAAGTTCCTGTAGATTGTTGTTAGCTTGTTTGCTCCAACGAAGGGTGTTTGGTTGTATGAGATCGAACTATGCCCGTGTGGCTAGTAGATGTGGTTGAGGTTTTCGATGGAGGTTAGATATGATGGTCCAATGGCGATTGTTGTATTATTCGTCGTGTCCTTTTCACCAACTCTGGTGCCTCTAGATTAAGGCTGTGACATTTGCGTCGGATGAGTGGATAGAGGAAGCGACGGGTCTTACTGTTATCAGATTGGAGCGTCAATGGCGATTGTTGTTTGATCCATTTGCCTCAGTTCCCAATTCAGTGCCTCATAGGGCTTGACAAGTACGTCGGGAATATGGAGGGAGGTTGTGGCAAGGTCATACTGTTATCGGATTGATGCGATGGACATATGCTGGTGGCTGGAAGTTGTAGGTGGCGTTGTATCTTGTTTCATTAGAGTGACTTTTCTGCGTCAAGCGCGTCCTCAGTGTCCGGTAATTAACATGGGTTCCTCATTACAAGGAGGCCGTGTGCAATCCATCCGTAGAACTAGTTCATTAGATGGGTTACGTCGAGAGAGCACCTGTGCCTGTTATAGGCTTCGGGTGCGGATTTATGGTGCTCCCTCTAGGTAGAGTGCCAATTGAAGGCTTGATATAAATAGTTAATGACAAAAGTGAACCTTAGATTAGTTAAGGAGACAGCAAGCCGAAGCAAAGCAAGCGTCTGCCTACAGTATCAGATCAGGGGGAAATCGCCGAATGCCGTTGAGAGATCAATACCTCTAAAACTTGCCGCCACTGAGTGATTTGAGATTTGAGTTTCTTTCGAAGTCGAATCAACTCTCGCTATGGTGGGGTATTAACAAGTTCTCCGCCGGGCGGTCGACGCAAGCATAAGTGTGAGATAGACTCGCGTTCACTTTTCGTTAATGATCTCGTGGTATGTATTTGGATTTCCAGGTGACAGTTCCCGTAAAAGTAGATACTGATTCCTACGGTATGTTGGCATCAGATACTAATTCCTACACATGTACTGATAAGTACCACCAACCCCTCATTTTCATACCACAACTTCTCCTCTCTAGCTGCCTTTGCCTAAGAACGCTGCCTCGTTGTTCGTGCGTTGTAGAACCTTGAAACCAAGTCGATAGTGCACTCCATTACAGCCTTTCGTTCGAATAGACATGATGTCGTCCAAAAAGCGACCTCTCCCAGAACCAAAAGACAAAGATACACATGATGTGTGCAAAAAGAACAAATCGACGACATCGGCACCGCCAATCAATCAATACGATGGCTGGAAGGTCCCAAGCAACAACTATACTATTCCAACAATCACGTATGGTGCAGATGATAATAGTCAAAATAACACAATCACTCCTGAATCATTCTACAATGAGTATATTCGACAGCGCAAGCCCGTCGTCCTTCGCGACATGACAACATCATCATCACCACTGCTATCCGATCTATCCAAACTAACCAAATGGAAAGACATCAACTACCTCAAATCTCAAGTAAACCCCAAACAAACCGTCATGGTAGAACAACGATCATCCTGCAGCAGCAATCCCACCAAATCAACCTTTGGCAACGGGTACGAAATACCCATGACATTTCCTCAATTTGCATCACTAATAGCTTCCGGTCAAGATGATCGGCATTATCTCACCACACAAGATGTACATTCCAATTCGGATGGTCGACCTGATCTAATGTCACCATTGATGAAATACTTACAGCATGATTTTCCATTGCAGCCTTGTATTATGGGCAATCTAATCCCTCAAAATATCAATCTGTGGATGGGAAGTAGTCAGGAGGGGGTGTCTTCCGGATTACATCATGATTATCATGATAATCTATATATTGTAGTCAAGGGTACAAAGCGTTTTCGATTGTATAGCCCACATGACACCGAATGGATGTATACTCGTGGCAAGTTGGGAAAAGTGCATCCAAATGGAAGGATTAATTATCAGGGGGAAGAGACTACGGCATATGGAGCTGATTTGAAATCGGACATGGCGGCGAGGGCGGCTAAGCGGAAGGAGGATGCAGAGCAGTTGTTGGAGGAGGCGGAACAGGCTGTGGAAGAGGGAGTAGAGGGTGCGGATCAATTGTTGGAGGAGGCGGAAGTGGAATTGGAGAAGGCGATGGATGATATTATTGATGCGGAAGTGGATGATGATGATGATGATAATGGTAGAGATGACGATGAGAAAGTATATGAGACATTTGGAGATGAACGAAAAAGAGTAGTTGACAAAACTGTGAAAGATCCAAACAACTTTAGCAAAGTCAAACCACACATGTTGGATGATACGGATTTTCTCAAGGAGAGTTACCCAGACTTTCTGAATGCCACTGCTGCCTACTGTACTGTACAAGAAGGCGACATCTTGTACCTTCCAGCATCTTGGTTCCATGAAGTTACGAGCTATGGTGGTCAGAATGGGCATTTAGCAATGAATTATTGGTTTCATCCTCCAGACGGTGAGAGTTTTGAACATCCTTACAGCACTGATTTTTGGCCTAATGATTACAAAGATAGATTCGGGAAATGATGGTTTTATTGCGGTTATAGAGCAAAGCAAGCACATACATTGTACAATCATCCCGTTTCATCCTAACAACAATATATTGGTCTTAGTAGGCTGTCCAAAGATCCCAAAGGCTCGTGTCCGACCTCCTTGCTCTCGAACACTTCTCCGAATAAATCCTCTCACCTGCTCTTGGATGATGGTGGTTAGTGATGCATTGATCCACCACCTTTCCATCCTCCATGGTGATGTTGGCTGGAGAAAGTTCCATTGCACCTTCGTCGGGCTGAAACCCTAGAAAACTCTGCTCAATCTTGGACGCATCGCAAGTCTCAAGTTCAATGGATCTGATACCCGATTGATTGAGACAGAGATTGGTGTTATGGACTTGAATTTGGCCTCCTTTGAAATCATTATCAAAGAGTCCGCTATGCCCTGGCAAAAAAGAGAACTCTGCTGACTTATCACTGGATAGATTAGGATCGCAATCAGTCACAGCAATACTCATTCCTTCGGCGCAGTAGTGCTTCACATCACAGAGTAGATCTACACAGTCGGGAGTCCGATCTTGATTAGTTTCAGTGCACGGTTTGCATTGTGCACACGCCCAGCAAAACCATTTCTCCGTTGGATCTTCTTGCCACTTGTAGCCCTGCTCCCAGTAGAGACGTACGCGATAGGGTGTATTAGTCGGTTGTTGGGACATGGAGGGGAATGCCGAAGGAGACGCAGAGGGCGTTGCTGTAGGAACGCCATTGGTACATTGGAGGGTAGTACTGTCAAACAAACATCCTCTATTGATGCACCTCCTGGGCTTCTTGTGGTGCTTGCCGCAATAGTCCTGACTACGTCGAAGTAGTGTTGGTTTTGGGGTGACAAGGTACGATGGAGAGAAGGACGGCACTACTGCTTGTGTGAAAGATGCAGAAGGCGAGAAAGAAGGCTCGGATGTTGCTGGTGCAGCTGAAGGATTTACTGAAGGCTCAAGAGTCGTAGATGTTACTGACGGAATCAGACTTGGGGCTGCACTGGTTGGTTGTTTTGAAGGTGATGATGTCTCAATTGATGGAAGGAAGGGCATCGGTGTTGGTGCTTCTGTAAGTGTGAAACACTTTCGGGTGCTGGTGTTAAAATAACATCCATATCTTCCACACATTCGACGCTTTCGATCGTAAACACTGCAATTAAACTCAGCGATTCTCGAACCGTCGATGATGCACTTAGTGCCGTTGTGAAAACAACCGGGAGCGTCGTTACACTTGCTTGGGTTTCGATGCCACTTACAGTTGGATAGTCGCCGCTGGGTGGAGTCTACCCAAGAAGTTGACGCGGAGATGTGAGCAAGGATGTCCATGTTGTGTCAATAAGGTAATGGATGATGAGGCTACGATCGGTGGATGTTGCTGATAAATTGTTAGTCAAAATTATGAGCCTGACCAGGCTAATCGAAAGTGACCTCTCAGCATATGTTGACTTGTGCTTGTGCTGCCGATCGATGAAATCAATCCTGACAGAAAGTATGCACATGTGTAATGCTCAACTAAATGAAGGCGGTTTGTGTATGTGTTCAATCATGTCAGCTTGTTTATGACATAGAGCTGCGTTAGGGATTCATTTGATCTTTCAATCATGTCACTAAGTATTACACCATGACTACTTTCTTCTAATGATACTTAACGTTTGAATTCAAATAATCTCATTCTATAGCATGTTTACACATGACTGGTACCATTTATAGCACTATATCATCAACATGTTGTTGCTATTCATGTCGCTGCCGTAGCTGCTACCCATCCCAATAATTAGTACGTGCTCCACAAGTTTGTATCGCTTATCCTCGCAAGCCTACATACCTCAGAGTAAATCCTTTCACCCTCCCTTGGATGGTGGTGCTGAGTCAAACATTTTTCTACTACAATTCCATCCTTCTTGGACACTTTGGCCGGGACGATTTCCATTGCATTGCCCCCGGAACGAAATCCAGTGAAACGTTGTTCAATCTTGGATGCATTACAAGTCTCCAGCTTGAGCATTCTTGCACTCACTAGACTCAAACAGAGGTTGCTATTAGAAACTTGGATCTGGTCGCCTTCCAAATCATCTGCAAATAAATTCCTCCCTGGCAACAAGGAGAACTTTGCCGCATCAGTCCGCTGATTCGGCCGACACTCTGCAAGAGCAAGCATCATCCCATCTCTACAATAGTTGACGACATCGCAATTCTCATCGAATATATTGGAATTGCAGTCAGCACATGCCATACAGTACCACTTCTCCCATGGTTCATCTTGCCAAAAATCGCCTTGTTCCCAATGCAGACGTAGACGAAAGGAGGATGGAAGACTTATCGGCTTGTTTGTCGGGCGGTTGGTTGGCCGTGGTGTCGGCCTGTTTGTAGGTCGGCGTGTTGGATTAAATGTCGGTGCGGATGATAGCGTAGGTGATGCTGAAGGTAGACTGGAAGGACTTGCAGATGGATTGGCACTTGGTTCTTTGGAAGGCTGTGCACTTGTGCTTGGTACAAAACTCATCGATGGATTGACACTTGGCACAGCAGACGGAGATGAACTTGTGGTAGGCTGATGAGATGGCGAAGTTGTCACAGTGGGCAATGAAGAAGGACGAAGTGACGGCTGGATAGAAGGAACACTTGAAGGCTGAGTAGAAGGAACTTCTGACGGCTCCGATGTTGGTTCATCGGTTTCCAATAGGTCCAAGGCTGCAGCACGTTGAGCAACACGCTTATTGTGTAACTCCATGCCACCAACTGCAGCAAGGGCTGTAAGAGCCCCGACAGAGATGACGATGGATCCACCGACTGCGGCAAGTTTGGTATTTGAGAATCTACCTGTAGTGGATGACATGGTTGCGTTCCAATGAATAAGACTTGTAGAAGGACTATTCAAGAAGTAGTGTCGGCTGCATCTACAAGCACAAGCACAACATATGCCAAGCTCAAGCTCTTTTATGGTGTGATCGCAAGAGAAGAGTACAAGCATACACATACAACACGCCACCATCTCTTTCCCGTTTGGCAAACTATGAATTCATTCATGGCTACTCTCATAGACGACTGATAGATTCACATGTAACCTCGAGCATACAGTGAGTTGATTGTGTCCGGCGGAACTTGTTGGAATCGGGGAGTGAAGAGGGTTCTCATCACGAGAAAATGTGCCACTGCACTTTTGTATTTTGACAGCATAGATTCTGTTGCAGTTGATGCAACACTTTCACTTTTGAAAGCGCAAAACCGAAAACGCAAAAAGCATGACATCATCTTGCTGCTCTTGCGAGTTGGAGGCAATAGATGAAGATGATGAAACGTTCATAAATAGTAACAACAAACAAAATGATTAACGGAATATCAATAGAAAGCTTCATAGCAGGCTTCGCCTACGGAGGCACCACAGTTCTCGTCGGCCAACCACTCGAAACACTCAAAACACTCACACAAGTATCCACCACCACATCTCCCAACATGCTCACAACCGCCAAACAACTCTACTCCACAAGTGGCATACGCGGCTTCTACCGAGGAGGGACACCCCTTTTACTTGGTGGTGGACTCATGCGCTCGGCTCAATTTGGATTCTACCAATCAGTTCTTCCTGTACTGGATGATAAATTTGGCAAGAGGGATCCACAGACATATTGGTTAGGATGCATAAACCCCCATGTCGTAGCGGCAGGGTGGGCAGGCGGTATAGGTCGGGGACTAGTTGAGGGTCCATTTGAAATGGTCAAGGTTCGGAGACAGATCGTATCAGATTGGAAGTTTGCAGATGTCACGAAGGGATTTGGAGTTACGGTATTTCGTAATTCGTTTCTGTTCAGTTCCTTTGTTATATATATGGATGTACTGAAACAACAATTGGCACGGTATGACATGACACTTTCACCGTTCTTTACGGCGGGTATATGTTCGAATTTGGCTTGGCTGACTGTATGGCCCTTTGATGTGGTTAAAACAAAGAAGCAGTCGGGGAAATTTGAGGGTAGGAGTGTCATGTGGTTATTGAGGGATACTGTTCGAACGGGAGATATGTATAGAGGATTGAGTGTTGGATTGGTACGGAGTTTCTTTGCGAATGGTATTTCTATGGAAGTGTATACGAGGGTGGAGAAGGAGTTGAAGATTGTGTTCAATGATAGATGAACAATGAGTACGATGTAGAATAGTAAGGCACATAATTTTAAGAAGCCAGGAAAGTCATAAAGAATTGGATACTATGTTTGATCAGAAACAGCCAATAACTGGTTGCAATATGTACTATCATATGAAGTATACTATTTTACATATAACTCGATCGAATTAAGAATCGACCCTGTATCTTCCACTTGCTCGATCAGCTTCACTAGGACCGCCACGAAGTAACTCGTCTAATGGATCCTTACCAGAGTGCGAAGATTTCTCCCCGAGCATTTCAGCAGGTGTCCCCATTGCACGCCAATCGGAAGCATCAACTGCCCCGCTGAGACTTGATGCACCCGTCCCATCATCATTGTGTTCCGTGGTGACGTAGGAATCTTCCATTGTACGTTCATCGCTATGACCACTTCCTTCTCCACTATATGTCGAGTAGCCAGAGTCCACGGAACGGGTATTATCCTCGCGAGAAAGATAACTTGAAGCATCACTATACATTGAGCCGCGACTCATTCCTGCAAAGTCTTCTGTGATACTGTCTCCTGCACCCGAGGAGGTATACGCGGAGGAGTAGTTGGAGGAAGCTTTGGAAGATTTGCCGTCTGATGATATTGTCTGCATGGCAATTGATACCTCTTGTGACAGACTATCGTCATCGTCTGGAGAAGATCGACCGAGTACTCCCTTCTCACGTTTGGCAGTACGTTGCACTGCTGCTCGAGCACGTTGAGCGATGGATTTCTCTTGCATAGCCTTAAGTGTTTCGATAAGTTCCTCTTCGCGACCACTGAATTGTACCATGATGTCATCAATATTGTCAATTTCGTCCGGAACAACTCGCCTTACCAAAGCTTCCACCTCGGCACGATACATGTTCATTTGTTGCTTTTCATTTGAAAGCGATGATGTATTAGAAACCATGCTGCTGCTAATTCCACTGCGGCTCACGTAGGATGAAGTTATTGAAGAGGCGTGAGTAACAATATCATCTTCAGGAGTTGCTCCAGATGACCCTTTGGGACTGCCTGCAGTGGATATAAGCGAAGCTTCCCCAGACTGTAGGGTCGATCTAGAACTATCAGTGCTGCTTTTATTTGAGAAATTGGTTGTTCCAGTCACAACCGATCGAGCAGATTCTACGGAAGCAGATGCATCAGAGTGGTGCCCATCATCACCTCCCATTGAAGGCTTCCTCGCACTAGAAGTCATGCTTGCATCATCGGCATATCGAGCAGCCACTGCTACAACTCCATCCCAATTGCCAGACTCTACCAGCTGATCAATCTCAGCGGCACGAGCTGCATCTAGACCCGAATCATCAGTGTATTCTGTCCCTGTGCTGGCAGATGCAGCAGCAGAAAGATGTGATCCTGATTTCGTGGAAACACCAGACCTAATGTCAGACTCATCATCACGGTCAGAATCTGAGGCAAGGATTGCGGCAGTAGCACCGACGGCAGCCCAATCACCAGCTTCGATTGCTCGATCAAGGTCTTGCGCCATTGGGGCCACGTCCTCCCTATTTCGAGCAGGAGCATCTGAGTCATCTGACATGCTGTCCGAGTCCTCTTCATCTTCGTCTTCATTAACTGGAATCATTGTCACCCCCCGCTGAACAACAGGATTTACTGCTGGGTTCAACGATTCTGGCATCAACTCCCGATCCTCCATCTCCCCTTCCGAATATGCAGACGTACCATCGTGAGATGGGGAAACCGAAGTGCCCAAACTTTCGGTGTTCGGATCAAATGAGTCTACTGAGCCTGTTTGAACTGAAGAATCTCCGTCGGAGCTTTCCCAACCCGAAGAACCAGCAGAGGAGTCATCGTCAGCATCGGCATTTACTCGATCTTGTGCTTGAAGGTAGTCGGGGGCAAGTATTGCTTTATCTCCTTTGGCTCCATCGGATGCTTCTGATTTGCTGCCCTCGCTATCGTTTAAATCATACAGTTGGTTCGTCGTATCCTTCTCACTGGAAGAGCTGCTTTTGACACTAGTCATACCCTTTTCACTGGAAGAGCTGCTTTTACCACTAGTCATACTATTAGTCACGGGCCGACCAGGATCATCGGGATGAGTATCATAACTCGATGCAGAACTAGCGGAAACTGATGCTGGCCCCCCACTCCTGGAACTAGAGCCTGAAGACGAGTAGTAACTGCTGCTGTTGCTTCCTGATGAGCTGTGCGAGCTGTATGATTGCATTGAGCCACTATCATCACTCGACTGGTCTTGTCCCCATTCCAAGTCGTCGGATTGGACATCCTTCCTTTTAGGAGCAAATGCCGAAAACAAGCCCTTAGGGGCTGAATCATTACTTGCTCTCTTTCCAAAGCTGGGAGTTGAATCTGTATTGTCAAATCTTCGCTTTTGACTTTGACGACGGCGAAAAACGAAGAAGCCGGCAATGATGACAACCAGACCCGCAGATACACCCGCGGCGATCCCAATAATACTGGAATCTCCTCCTCCGTCGGGGCTAGGCGCAGGAGCCGGTTCGGGTGCTCTAATGCTATCAGTACCAGGTGTTTGAGGGTTGACTGATTCTTGTGGAGGAGTAGGAGCAACAACTGTAGCCTGAGCGGTCGGGGGAGGAGATAGCGCAACCTCAACAATATTCGGTGCAGAAATGCCACTAATGTAATCTCGCACTTCTGGAGGAAGACTATCGTAAAAGCTCCCATCTTTCAATGCTTCTTCAAACATCAATGCTATAGTATCCTTGATTCCCTCTGGAGTTAAGCTCTGATTCCCGGTAAGTTGCAGTGGGACAGCCATTTGAATATCCAAACATTTATCGCGGAACTGAGCTGGCTCAGTGATGCAGTCTACACAGATGAAGAAGTAATCAAGAAATGCAGCGTCAGAGAAAAGAACAGTCACAAAAGACACACAAAAGAAAAGAAACACAGATGACTTACCTGCACTCGTAACATTTGTAAACTGGACCTTCTCCAGATCTATGGTCACGGCCAAAATTCTCCCATGCTTCTTCTTCCGTTCAAAAACATCTCCACCACCCTCCTGAGATAGCTCACTTGCCTTATCCTGCGCCCACGCCTGCACAGCCGTCAACAAGGCCTCCTTCAGCTCCTGACTCTCATCATTATCACCTTTCTGAAATCCCCCCTCAGTAATAAACGACGGAACAGTAATTTGATAATTCAATAATACAGTTTCCTCCACCACATTAACTGCTGGACTCGGCGCTACAGTCGGAGCACCCGTAGTCGGACTACCCGTAGGCTTTTCCGTCTTGGGCAAAGTGTCCTCAATGGCACTCTCCACCCCCTCACAAACCTGATACAAATAAACCTCAGTTTGTGGATCCGGCAGCGGATCATTTGGGGCAGTCCCCTCCGTATACAGATATGCCTGTTCACAAATGAAATTTTCTCCACCACACGCATGCTTGTTGAATTCTTGTCGAATCTGTTCCGGGAAGGAGTTAAAGTCGGTCGTAGGAAAATTACCGTACGTGTTGGTTTCTGCGTCAAATCGAAATGATTGGAATTGATTATTGGCTAGTTCTTGAATGAATGTGACGTATTGAGATCGTGAGATTGTCTGATCGGTTTGTGCATTTTGCATGGCACTATAGCATCTGTCTAGGTTGAGTACACCGCCGAAGGTGATTCCTTGTTGTTGGGTGAGTGTGAGGGAGTTGAGTAAGATGATCACAAGAAGGAAGTGATGATGGAGTTTGTAGCTGCTTGTAGCGATTGCGAGGGAAGGTCGACGTATCCTTGTTGATCGTCTATGAATGTCTTTTTCGTCGTTTGTAATTGATGCAGTCGCTGCTGCTGCTGTTGTACGTTTTGAAATGGCATCCTGATTGCAATTATTGTCTTCTTCAGCACATGATGTGTCAATCGCATTCCGAGGGCCTGACCTTGACGAGCTGCAGCTAATTTCACTGATGTCGTAACCACAGCGGCACTGCCGTTGATTGCAATTGCTTGTGCACTCTTGACAATCCATGTTGCTTGGTTTTTCTACCGCTCTAATGTTTTCAGTCAGCAACTTTCCGCACCAAAAGACAAATAATATTGATTGCGTTCGCAACGTATTTTGACACGATGTATTGAGCCCTCTCCGCCGTCTCTCCGTGTAGTCTACGTCAATACTGCGCCGTCGTCCTTTAATCAATTGTGTAGGGCTTCAGTTAAAGGCAATGCGTCCAAGGCAGGTATGCGCTTCTTCCGTTCAGTGAAGTATATATTGAAGTTACCCAAATTTGTCGACGTCGATCTTGTATTTTGTACCACCAAATTTGTAGCTAAGAATTTGTAGTCCTATTAACGAAAAACGGGCAACAAGAAGAACCGTAGATGATAAGAGTAATGCAGCTTGTCTTGGTGCCTCAATCAAGTCTCTACGGAGCTGCCTTGTTATCAATACAGCCACGCCGACATGGTCAACAGAAAATGGGACCACATATCAGATTCAAAACAAATTTTTGATTTATTTTTGATCCGACCAAAGCAAGAAAAGGAGTCCCATTTTGTATTTTGTTGTAGGTAAGGATGGATCTACCTCGTAGATAAAGAAGCCATTGTACAATGATAGTATCTTTCTGTTGAAGCTTCTTTTTTCTGTTCGGTTGAGAGGAACTTTGGATCTCTCTGTGAAATATTCACAGACTTCCATCATCTGCAAACTACTCATTCTTCCATCATGTCAACAACCAACACTATCAAGTTCAATGTGGGTGGTAGACCCTTCGAGGTCTCACGTGATCTCATGGAGGAGCACTCTGAAACGATGCTTGGGAAGTTAGTCTCGGAAGCGTGGCAGGCTGATCCTGAGGAGCCTGTGTTTATTGATCGGGATGGAGATATCTTTGCCCATGTTCTCAACTATCTTCGTTATGGGAGGTAAGAATCACCATGTACTGTCTATATTTATCTACATGTACACTGTATGCTAACTTAACAACATGATTCTTGGTGATATCTTCACAGCATTGAGCTCCCTCATACCATTCCCAGGTCCTCGTTCGAACGTGACCTTGACTTTTACGGACTTGGCACCAAAGAAGGAGACATCAAGGACAATTCTCTTCGTGCCGTTCTTGCGTCTTTGCAAGCTGCTAAAGTCAAGCGTGACATGCTTCTCCTTGCGATTGAGGCTCATAATCAGTATGCCTTTAATATCAATATTAACAGCTCACACTCACAGTCTTTCAGTGTAAATGTTAACGATTTACTTGATAAACTTGGTCGCAAAGGTGATTTTAACGGAGAAGAAAAAGGTTTGTTTGTGAATTATCTTGATTTGTATTTTGGGTTGAAGGCTAAAATCAACAATATTCGGCACCTGCAAAATACTTGCTTTCCAGGGAGTAAAACAGACACACACGCGGCTTTAAACTCAAGTTTGCTTGCGCCCACGGGCACATGCTCTTCAGCTAATATAATTTAACTGAAATTTATTAGCTTGTACATTAAATTTTGCCAAAAATACTGCCTTCGTTCCCTCCCACACATACAATATGCAACATACCCATCCGCACTCATCTATGAATCAAATTGGAGAGATCCTCGGATGAGCTCGAGCTGTCACTGTCTGAACCTCTATTTGAACTGGATGTTTTGCTTTTGGAACTCTTTCCCGTATCGTAATCGCTCTCGTTGAGAATTGAGTCGCTCTCAAACACGTGCTCTTCGTGGAAGCTTGGCATTTGTTTCAAAGTCTGGTAGCCTGGGCTTTCAGTACTTGATTCTTTGGAACTTGCTGGCGATGATAATGAACTATTTGAACCCTGCAATGAATTTTGATTCCTTTCATCCATTGTCTGCAGCGTCATTATCAATTCATCCTCTCTCCCTTTGAACTGCAACAACATCTCATCTATGTTTTCGATCTCATCTGGCACCACTCTTCGCACCAGTTCTTCAATTTCTTGACGCTTGGTCAAGGCTTGATCATCTCTCTCGAAGACGTCCGAAGAACTCATGCGGCGGCTACTATCGTATTCCATATCTGAAAGCTTGGAAACTTGAAAACTGCCAGATTCACCTGCACCCTCAAACTCAGAAGCTATGGCCATGACTGCTTTCCAATCCCCGGCTTCTATGAGCTGCTCGAATTCTTGCGCACGGTCTTTATCTGAATAGTCCGTTGATGAAAGAGAAATATTCCCACCATCACTTTGTGATGATGAATACTCTGAGTCCGAATCTCTTCTATCAAATGAGCCACCTGCAAGTAGAGCAGCAGTTGCACCGACGGCATTCCAGTCGCCCGCTTCAATGGCTGCATCTAAATCCTCTCTTGTTATTGGCTGACCTCGTGGTTTCTCTTCGCCCCCAGGTATATCCAACCCAGAAAAGTCATCGTCGGGGTTTTTCTCCACTTTTATGAAAGTAGTCGACATCAAGTTGCTATCACTGGTGATTAAGGCAGCGTCGCCAATAGCTGCATAGGTATCGGGTAACATCTCCCTCTCGGAGCTGGATGCAGACATGGACGCATCAATGGATGACATACCATCATCAGTAGACCACTGTGATGATCCTGCAGCGCTCGACTCATCAAATGACTTGGAATCTGCCATTGCCGCACCAGATTCTAGCACCGATTTCAATCGAGGCTCGTCAATTGCCTTTCTTTTATCTTCCATTGAAAAAGCCTCACCTCGATCCGCTTCTTTCTGAGTAGCCAACATGACAGATAGTTGACCTATCAGCACAGACTCTCTACCCTCATACTCTGCCATCAAATCATCCACGTTATCAATTTGTTCTGGACAAGCTTGCCGGACCAGAGCCTCCACTGCAGCCCGATAATCAGTACTATCTCGATCACGCATGTACATTTCACCCACCTCACCGGATTTGGACAAGTCATCCTCACTAACCTCTTTCCATGAAGGAAGAGGGAAGCCATGCGAGACGGGTTGATGCTGTTGTATGTACTCGTCGTCACTGTTGCTACCAGATGAAGAACTTGATGCAAACGGGTTTTTGGAGGTTGATCGATGTTGTTGTTCATTATTGGATTGATTCATCATGGTTGTCATGTTGTTGACACTACTACCCCGTTCCAAATCAATCAGATCACTATCACTATCATTAAAGGTGGGAGTCTCGTCAATCGTCTCTTCAAAGATATTCATATGCCGCTTACTACCCGGTGAGTACGAATACTCATTGTATTCCGGTGACAAGTCATTCGCCACATCATTCCCATCACCTTCCAATGATACCTCTTCGGCACCATCAAATTCCTTTCCTTCCCATTGTCGTTTTCGAAATCGTGATCCAGCAAAGAGGATTAGAATGGCAGCGACTGAGGCTGCTACGGTGACACTTACTGGTACGACCCATTTATCATTGGAGGTATTGCTATCACCACCACTACCATTTTTGTTTCCAACACCTCCACCACTTCCATTGTCAGGGAGTAATCCAAATTCAGGAATCACCTGTACCGACTTGGTCTGACCAACATACACAATCCCACTCTCCGGAGGAAATGTCAATAATCCCATGTCAATCCCATTACTTATTCCAGTTTGAAATCGTAGATTTGTGGTTAATGGTGGCTCATTTGTTAGTTGGAGTGTCACCCCCGCAGTAACCTTTTGGCAACGACTTTCGGTAGTCATGTTTTGATAGGAGCAGGCAATGTCTTGAATGTTTTCAATGGTTACCGAGGTAGGGTTGTATGTTACTGCCAAATTTCTTCTTGTTGTTGTTGTTGTTGTTGTTCGTCTTCGAACATTTTCACCATGACTTTCAAGCTGTCTGCCTTTTGATCCTTGGTCACAGCCGCAGCAGATGATGATGACGAAGATGACGATGATGATCCACCGCCACTATTACCAAAGTAGCATCCATAATCACCTGACAAAACTATCCGTCCCACTTTCCAAATACTCCATCACATTATTGATAGGATTACGTTCCGTCAAGATGGATTGAGACTGTAAGTTTTGATTATTCCCAATTTCATATTGGAATTGGATGGGTAATGGTCCTGTGGTGGGTGTTTCTTCTGGATTTGTGATTGTTGGTGGTTTGGTTGGAATGGTGGTTGTTGTTGTTGGAGGTGTTGGTGTTGGTGGTGGTGTTGGAGATGGTGTTGAAAGTGATGGATTTGTTGCTACCGTTGTTGTGGTTTTACCACCTGAAGTAGTAGCTGCAGTCGTCGTTGTTGCCACAGTCGCACTCGTTGTAGTGGCAGTAGTAGTCCCACCACCACCACTACCACTATTATCACAAACCCCCATCAACTCCCAAGCCTCCTCCCAAGCAATCGTAACACCAGGTTCATATGCCGCTTGACTACACCATGCTGCAAATGGAAATGGTTTACATTTGAAGTATGGGATTTGAGTAGATTCATATACTTCATTGGATACTAGATCGTCTGCTGCGTAGGATTGTCCTGCCATGTATTGTGGTGGACACGATGTTGTTCCTGTTGGAGTTGGTGGCAACGTTGTTGGTGGAGGAGTACTTGCCACTGGTGAAGAAGTTGGAGCATTCGTCTTAGGTGGACGTCGTAGGCTCACCCGTCGGACTCTTCGTCGTCGGACTAGGCGTCGTACTCACACTACTCTCATACTCCTCCACAGCCTCCTCTGTATCCTTACACAATCGATATAAATACGTGGTCTGTTGTTCACTCAACATTTCTCCACCTCCACCATTCTGTTGACTATTGAGACCCGAGCAATCCTTGTATATCAATCCCAGCAAGAGTGGGACACCCTACAAATTGATCCCCACACGCAAAGAAATTGTACACCCCTACAAACGACTGTGGAAGCTGACTGAATTGAGTGAGAGGGGTGCCATATTGATTTGTGTTGAGTAGGCCAGTATTGGATTGAAGAAAGGTGAGGAATTCGGATTGGGAGATGAAGCCGTTGTTGTTGCTGTCGGCGGAGAGGAGGTTGGTGTAGCATTTTTCGAGGTTGACTCCTCCGCCTATGGTGAAGGACATTTTGATATGTTATTGTTGATGATGATGCTATGGCAGGTCGTCGTCGTGTGTTGTTCAAGCAGGGCTGGATGGTGTCGAATTCTCAACTTTTAAGCATTCATAGCAGCACGTCGTATTAAACTTGACGTCTCTATTCACTGACAAATCATTTCAAAAGCAAACGTACATCATCATACGTTTGACAAGACTGCCTGCATCCTCGTGGTCTTGATAGCATGCATGTACCTCTCGACATTTTCATTTGGTCCGATTGAAGAGCCCTTGATGCTTTTTTGTCTAAATTTGAGCGCTTAAAATGAGTTAAATGCGAGAACTTCTCATTTATGGGAGATGGCATCTCTGCGAAAAAGTGCATGAGAATTGACCTTTCCACGGCAGCCCCCTTTTAAGTCTCGTCTACTTTTTCCCCTATTTTTCCCTATTCTGTGGATGCAACTCAAATTTGACGTCAATTTTTGCAACTCCCAACGCACACCCTACGATGCCGTCAATGATGCACAACACCTCTATCACCATTGAATGTAAGTCTACCCGTCTATAAATATAGTCACTACACCGATTTTTCATGCTCTTTCGATTGCACTAGGCGGCGGATGACGATATTGAGCGTGTAGCAACGTATCCGACGTTTTATCCACATCATCGTTTTTTCCCCTCAATTTCGGCGCATCATGGTGAAGACGTCGGTAGTGAGTGGCAAAACAGTTGAATGATGCCATGCCGCGTTATCCCTGGCTCTAATACATAATTAGGCGGCGGATTGGCCTGAAGGTCTTGGGATAATATAGGCAGTTGAAGTTATATAAGGTATTAGCAAGCGAGACGTGAAATATCCAACTAACGCAACTCCACAACGATGCACAACACACCTACAGCACCATCAAATAGCACTCTTACCATCCATAAACATGGTCCATAGACCTATTTTTAATGAGGATTCCAATGGTGTCGGTTGCAGCGAGCCGCATTGAGCGTGTAGCTACCTATCGGCCGTTATATCAGCGGCACAATTTTGGTTCACAACAATGGCATATCATGGTGCTGACGTCGGCAACGAGTGACATAACAGTCGAATAATGCCATACCATGGTATTGGCGACTCTAATATGATAATAGAAGGCGGGATGAGGCGTCGGTCGCGGGAGTATGCACGATGCCGATGATAGACAGACCATTGGCATCAATTCCACCATTGGACAGACAGCAGGCTTGGAATTGACCGCCCTCCAACTCTTGATGCTTGCAGTTGGGCGCCTGGCGGGCAAACATTTATGTCTGATGTAAAAAGTAAGATACATGAGCTTCAACCGGTCAAGAATTGCACCAACATAGAAGAACAAAAGAAGAAGATGGCCAGGGGTGCAAAAAGAAAAGCTACGCAAGGGAAATCAAGCGAATACGAGGTGCATCGCTGTGCCCAGAAACAAAATCCAGGAGCGGAACAATTCTCTCCCAAGAGAGCATGCATTAGAGAGTTATATGATTCGTTAGAGAAAGAAGAATAAGTCACTAAATGACTATATTGACGCCATGCTCTTCGTACAAGTCTTGACGGAACTTTTCTCCAGCGTATTCTCTATTATCAAGTTGATATAGTTCTTCAAGATGCTTCTTGTCCCAACACTCGCTCAATACCATCTCACCTATTTCAATGTCTGACTTGTCTTTGTGGTGGCCCATCCCCTTAAGCTCTGCGAACCGCTCCTTTTCACATGTCAAACCCCACTTGCGCACGTGTCCTCTGATATCAACCAAACCTGGGCATTCGGCTCCACCCCACCGGACCGCCGCTCTGCATGGAATGCCTTTCAAGTTACCATCTTCTTTCAAATCAGGATTCACATGTTGGACCAATGGCTTCTTGAAGTTCTGTAACAGAAATCCGATCCTGACAATTTGTGAAATAATCGGAAACTGATGACAAGGAATGAGGGCATTGAGATAACGTACATCAGTTTTCACTCCGCCATTTACATTCTCAACAATAATGCGTGTATTTCCAATCTTTTGCGTCTGTGCAGTGTCAACGGCCGACTGTTGTTTTTGATTCCGCTGTCGCTTTTGTGGCCGATCAACTATCACTCCCTCTCTTGCCGCAATAAGGTTTACAATGAAACCTTTATCAACTTTACAAGTATGTCCATATGGCACAAACCTTAGAATATTGGTGTGATCTGTCATCATTACATCACTTGCTCTACCGCCACGGCCATCTGGTACCCACTCAGCAGGAACCTCACCAATTAGACCGCACGCTGCCAAAAATTTCACGGTGCAGTGTTTCTTGTAGTCAGAATGGGTAGTAGATGAAACATTTGGATTAGATGACTGCTGCACAAATATTTCGACGGCATCCAACAGCATATAGCACATTGCGTGATTATCAGCTTCAAAGAAACGCTGTGGGTATGCTCTGAGCACTTGACTCCGGGTAGGTGTAGGGAACCATCGTTGCAGGGACTTATCTAGTACTTGGGTCCACTCGTGCAATATTTCACTCATTCGGCTCGAACTTATTCCGCACAGGCATGCGACAAATTCTTGTGTTGCCCCAGATCGCAGATAAATTGAATAAGCTAAGTAGTCATCCTTCCAGTTCCTACCCGTTGGCTTCCGAGCTGCTTTCGACCTTCGTAGCCATTCCTTGTACTCCGGCGAATCAATATCCATGCTTGGCGGCGCTTTTGTACCAGCAAGTTCTTCCCAGTCAACATCGTTTGGGGCGCGCAAGTTCTCACAAAGTCCATCACCTTCGGGAAAAGATCCTTCCGAGCCGTCAGTGTAGTTTAGAGCATCCAGGATTGTCGGATGGTATTGAAGAACGTAAAGTTCTTTACGTGACTTGACAACATACCGCCTTCATACAAATCCAGATACTTGAATGGTCTTGCAATACCCTCCCTCAGCTGCTTCAGTAGTGTTGCTTTAGCCTTATCTTCTTCTGCAAGGCCTTCGATAATGCCTTCCAACTTACTGATCGTTTCCACATGTTTCCTTATTACAGCCTTTGCCTCTTCAAGCTCATCTTCCTGATCTTTCAGCTTATCTTCCTCATCTTTCATTCTCTTCTCATGTTGTTGCTTCATTTCCAACAACATCGCATCGTGCTTCTTCTTCATTTCCGCCATCTGCTTCTCATGCTTCTTCTCCATTGTCGCCTTCTGTTTCTCATGTCGTACGTTCACACTAGATAGAACTGCATCATTGTTCTTCGTCGTATTCTTCAGCCGGTTACTCAGGCAATGTATTCGCGCTTCAGACGATTGCATTTTGCGTTTCATGTACGGTGATACTTCAGCTTCTTCCTCCCTTTCCCTCGTTGTCGTGATATTTTTGTTCTTTACCAGGACTATAATCGAAAACATATTTGTCGCCTTTGAACTTAAGATGCCTCGGATGGAAGTGCCATGGATAGAGGAACATCCTTTTCTCGGGTTTAGTGCGGTAACTCGCTAGTGTTTCTGCATCAAATAGTCGAACTGTTCGGCAGATAGTATTAATAACGTACTCCCTTTTCTCTTTAGGAACTTCCAATGGCTGCTGACGGGGGAAGTAACCAGCGTCGATGCATGATTGCTGCTTGCAGCTACAAACACGTCCTGGATTTGCAAATCGAAGATACGACGGTCCATGCCAATCCGTCCCCCTGGTATCACGGTTGTCGCGGTTTGGAAACCAACCTTTGCAGTGAATAGGGCAGTACCCTCCATTTCCTTCAATGGCAACAAATGGGCATTCGTCTGATTCACACTGCTTGTTGCACGGAACAATAAGTGCAATGGTTTCTTTTGGCACCCCGAGTTTACGTGCAAAATCCTCTTCTGACAATACGTCACTGAACATTCCCGCATCATAATTCTGCGGCTTGGAAACACCAGCACGGACGGGTGTTTTATCAGCCATATCACTGAAACTATTATTGACGGAGGAATTATGTGTCGACAGATGACGTTGTTATGTTAGTATTAATTTCTCGTCTTGTTGAGTTGGCGGATCACAGTCACCACCGCCAATAGAAATTATGATGATAGTAGATAGTGCTAGCCGCTTTTAGTGTTATTAGACTGGCTGCCGTCGATGTTACAGCGTCGTCGCTAGTGAGGTCGATCAAAGTGCACTTTTTGTTCGGCCGACGGAAGTTGGAAAAGTGACGTCAATTTGAGTTGCATCCACAGAAATCCAAAAAGAGGTCAAAAGAGGGCTAGCCCCGAGGGGATGCCCACCGTGGAAAGGTCAATACAATATGTAGCGGGGCGGGTTTTTTAGTTGGGGTCCGGCCGCCGCCATCCAGACACCAAGCTCAAGCCGGCTTCGCCGCTGTTTAGCCGCCTTATCAATAACAATACATAACAACAAACCAACAAGATGGCCCACCAGTCGCAGCAGCAGCAGCAACCAACCTAGCCGAAGCCCGGCGCACAGCCAACCTCCGCGTCCTCCAACGCCTCGACCCTCAAATCGTCGACCTCGCCATAACCGCCAGCCACGTCGTCCTCTACCAATTCTCACTCGAAACTCAACAATGGATCAAGCGGAATGTCGAGGGGTCACTGTTTGTAGTGAAGCGGAGTGATGTTCCACGGTTTAAATTGATTGTGAGTAATAGGAATAGTACGGAGAATTTAGAGGTGGGTATTACGAGTACGTTTCAGATGCAGTTGAGGGAACCTTATTTGATCTTTCGAGATTCTGCCTCGTCTAATAATAATAATAATAGTGGTGGTGGTGGTGGTGGTGGTGGTGGTGCAGCAGATGAAGCAATTCGAGGACTATGGTTCCACGATGGCAAAGAACGAGAACAGGTGCATAGCTATTTGGAAAATGTGGTCAAGAGTTTACAAAAGATTGATGAGATGGAAAAGGAGCATGGTCCTCCTCCTTCGTTGATGACTAATACTACTGATAATGGCAGCAATGATACTAGTAATAGTAATGCACCAGCAGCAGCAGGGCAGAAGAAGAAGGGGCCAGTAGAAGTCAACACAAATGCAGCAGGAGCAGCACTATTATCCACACTTAATTTGAATGACAATAAACAACCTACTACAACTGCGGCGAAATCTCGGAAACAAACACCACAACCGTTACAAACCAACCACACAGAGTAGCAATACAACACCCTCCTCCACATCACCGCCACCAGCAGCAGTACCAGCTAGTACACTTGACAAGAAATCATTGCAACTAGCGTTATTAAGTTTGATTCAAGATGAACGGTTTTTGGATTTGATACATGCGCAATATTTAAAGGTGGCGAGTTCTCGTGCGCAGCGGGAGCAGCAGCAGCAGAATAATAATAATAGTGGTCAGGGGGATGACAAGTAATGGTAGAGGTGGCGGTGGTGGTTGTGTGTATTGCAGATAGTTGTTGGATGCACACATTATCATTCGAATTCGAGTATTTACTTTGTAACATTCCTTAATCTTATATTTAACTTGGAATCTCTTCGATAATATGTTGTGATGACACTTGATTTAGATATAAGATAATTTAATGCTCCTCAATGATGGATTATAAATCTAGATTACCCATGATGGTGTACTCTAACATGAAAATCTAGTAACTCCGTCACAACCTTCATCACTACTGGATTCAAGAGAAAGAGATGTATCCACTGTACGATCGGGACTTGTAGAATCAATAGGAGAAGTGTTTTCTTTCTTCTCTCTATAGAGAGAAAATCTTAGGCAACGAGACGGTGTTTGCTGTACCTCGTCTTGGGCTTGGGTAGCAGGATGATGTTGCTGCCTCTGCTTGGTAGGAGAGATCCAATACTGACCTCGCTCTTCCTTTTTCTTCATGCCAAGGACATCGTCGTCAACTGAGGCTCTTGTTTCAATGATATCATCCCTATCTTCAGAAAAGGATCCAATTTCGTGGTGCTTCTGTATTCTTGACGTACTGTTGTGGCTTCCCACGCTTCCATTGTAACCAACCGGCATCGACCAAGAAGTCTCTCTTGTCTCAATGTGGTAATAATACGTCTTTCCAGATGATACATCAATCGCAGACATCCAGCAACTTGATGCGTCAGCTTCTTGTTCATCGACAACCTTCTCTGCACAGGCTAGGTATCCTGCACATGCAATAGTTTTCGTCGTATTCGGAGATACGTGGGCGAAGGCACTGAGTGGAATGAAGGCTTCCGAAGGCTGTGGACTGATCGCTGCTCCACACGCCATCGCCTTGCCAAAAAGAGGATCTTACAATGGCTTTTCCTTGCTTTGCTTGTGCGTATGCCTCCTTAATTTCAGCTTGTCTCGACACTTGCTGTATTACATCAGCTTGTGTTTGATTATTCTCAGTAGTAGCCTCCTCAGTAAAGGAGAGCAATGCTGAACTTGCAATAACTTGGTCGTACTCGTTGATTCGCGGGCGGAGGTTGTACTGAGTGGAAGGAGGTGCACTTCCACACGCTGTGGATTGGTCACTACTCCACACACCGTCGCCTTGCCAAAAGAAGACTCGGACTTGGATCCAACCTTGTTCCTCGATGCCTCCTTTCTTCCCTTCTTTGTCGCCGGTTCTACCTCGTGCAAAGTGTCCATCTTGCGTATCGTGCTCCTATTCACGGCTTCAAGTTTTTCAGCAAGAGTCTTGGTGGAGCTTGTGGCACTCCTTCTTGCACTATACGCCATTATCTGCTTGATATGATCTGTCAATTCAGATATGTCCGACTCAGTTGAGTAGGCAGTACTCCGAGCAATGGATGACATGTCATCTTTCTTTCCACCAGGAGATCTTTTTTTGTCTATAGCGCTAGATGGCAGCATGCTCCCAAGCATTGCTTCTCTTGCCTCGCACGTTGTGTCCACACTATGACCCATGATTCTGCCCAAGAAGCCTGCAGCGCACATCCAATAATTGCTTGCAACGTAGACAGTAGCATCATCATTCTGGTTCTGCACTGCACTTGAACACCATGGCTGATCACTAGCAACATGTGTTGTATATCCAGCCACTGTGTCATCAAGCTTCGATTCCGATACACTTACAACTTCATCATCATCTTGTATTCTACGCATGAGATTCATTTTCATCCGATCGATGGGAGATACCATTCTGCTTGAAGCTGACCGAGTATCCATGGCAGTTGCAGTGGAGCTGTTGACACTAACTGAATACACCAATGAATCATCTCATCGTTGTAGTCCAATGACACATCTCGCTGCTGCTGATGGAGACGACGATGCTGCTGATAATATTGCGAAGGAGAACACAATCTAGGATGACGCTCCAATTGCAAATCCCGCTCCTCATCAAGTAATACCTGTTCTAGCTCACGTTGATAGTCGTGTTCGATTTGCAGGTCACTGCTGTTGCTGCTGGAGGAACTACTCCTCTGGTTACGTAGGGTCTGTCCAACTTTGGTGAGGCGGTACCGACAATTGCAATTGCTGTTGTTGGCTAGGGATGGAGCATTTGCCGTCATGTTAGGATGTTCTTCCTTATCGATGATCTTTCTTTATATTTGAATGAGACTTACTCACATGACCTTGCCTTTGAGAGTACATGTAGACAGCGTCCTCGGCAACCAACAACAACAACTTGCCGCCGTGCCAACCAAAGCCTCGCCTGTCTTGGCCAATGTCGGTTCGCAGTCATCTTCTTCATGGTTCGCAGAGTAAAAGTAGGTATGGTACATGTCACAGTTCGCATTGATTAGAAGGGAGAAAGTGAAGTGTGTATGCTAGATACTGTGGTAATGGCATTCTCTTGAGCCAACTGTATGTACAATAAGAGTTGCAATATTCAGGATGTGTAATAAGTGGCCATTCTCGTGAATTGGACATAAGTACTATCATAGGCTAATGGACTGAATGCAGAAGTCGACTTCCTTTGGTTCTCATAGTGCGTACTCGAATGTCTTTCACGGTTCGCCGTAAAAATAACACAGTTCGCATTGATTAGAGAAACAGTTGAGTATGTATGGTAAATGGCCATTCTCAATTCTCACTAACAGGACTTAGGCCAGGAAGGAGGGCTGATGGAATGACGAACAGTCAACTTGGACTAAAGAAGCATAGTAATTCGTCATGAGTCATCAGCATCGCAATCGGCCTCCACGGAAGCGAGCAAGGTTGTGGTTGTGTAGGCTGTCAGTTCAGTATGGTGGTACACTCATGGTGTAGACTTCTTGTATTTGTTAATGTCTATATTTGCTCACTACAAATAATTAATTACAACTACGTCTATTATCTTGCTTTGTGGGTGACAGGAGACAGGTCACTTACTCTAAAAGTAGGAACTTCACCACGAAAACTACTTGCAATTGTAAAGTACTCTTGGTCATCATTACTACAACAAGATGCAAGAGAAGTAGCCACTGTGCGATCGGGACTGAGAGGATACGTACTCTTTTTGCTGGCTTTGTACGACTTGTTCTTGTTGTTCGTAGCTCTTACTGAACAGGAAGATGTCTTCTTCTTTTTGAATAGAGAAAAACTTTTACGGCGTAATGCCTCCTTTCCTTGATCCCGAGGAGCAGCAGGTTGAGAATCAGCCTCCTGTTTCTCAGTAGCCTCGCCAGTAAAGTCGAGGTAACCTGCGCTTGCAATAGCTTCGTCATATTCTTGTTGCACAAGGTCGATTCGTGGGCGAAGATAACGAGTAGAACGGAGTGTACTGCCAGATGTTGTGGAGTGATCGCTGTTCCACACACCATCGCCCTGCTTTGTTTGCGTATATCCCTTGCTAGTGTAAGAAGTTGCCAGGTCGCAAACCAGAGAGCTTGAACTAAGGGCCGTCGAAATGTATTGCATCTTATCGATGGCATCACCTTCTTCTTCACACAGCAAGTCCCATCCAAGCAATGAGTCAGTGCTCAAGCGTGTACAAAGAGGTGGCCCAAGCAAGTCATCTTCAAGTTTCGCTTACATCGACATGGTGAATGCCAAGGGTTGAGTTGGAGGTTGTAGGATCATCACAATAGCTCTCACTTTCGGAAGAGGATGTGAAGGAATGATCATCACATGATGTGTCGTCTGAAACTGATGATACAGCGTATGAGCAAGCCAGCCGACGTCGATTTGGTAGTAGCCCTGTTTGTCTATGGATGTCTCTAATTACCATCTCGTCAACATCCGCCACATAACCGCCCTCACTATCACTTATTTCAGACGGCGTCTTTGACCTGGCATAGACACGGTTGAGATCGACGTGATGTAGAGGCGGAGATATAACTTGCGGCGCTAGACGTCTGATGTTAGAAGGAACACCCTCTGTATCACACATATCAATTATCTTTGGCATACTTGTGTCAAAGGATAGCTGCCTGATGAGCTCAAGGGTTCGCAAAGAAGATATATCTGCGGATTGTTGTGAATGCAGTTCGCCAACACTGACCGAATAGACCAATGAATCGTCATCATTGTAATCTGTTAGCTGCTGCCGATGATGATAATCGGTGAGGCGACGCCAAAGACTGCTGTTGTTGGATGGGGATGGTTGATCTGCCGCCATGTTAGTTCTTTATGAGTGTTGCTACTGAAAGTTGTGTGCAGGCATTTTTGACCAGCCGGATCGTATCTCACATTTTCGGCCAAAGACCGCCAGATTTGGCCAAATACCGCCACTCTGCAGCTGCCGGTTCGCACTTTGCAAGTTCAAGGTTCGTATCATGAATGTCAAAGTTCGCCTAACTGATGCTAATGACTTGGTAAGTGGCCATTCTCTGGAACAGGACTTAGGCCAAAACATGGCCAAAAGGCAAGTATTGCATACACGATGTGTGTACCAAGTGGTAACCACGAGAGATGATATGGTATGTGGCCCTTCCTATGAACACGACTTAGGCCAAAGGCAACTATGTAGTAAAACTGCATAGGATGACACAATGAGTGATGAATTGAAGTGACCATTCTTATGACCGGACTGAGGCCTACTGAGGCTTTATGCACTCGTTCTCGTTGTGGTTGTGGGCGTGGCTTCTTGGGTAGAGCGCCTATGCACGTCATTCAGTACCCCCAGGTATCATACACAGGTATTGTACCCAGCTCGCAGCACTCAGCAGCAACATCGCAGCAGTAGTATAGTATGTAGTTGACTTCTGCATCTTCGTTGCATGATTTGGGATCACATTAGGCATCCAAAAATCCTCCCTCACATGAATCTCTAGCTCATTTCCATTTGCCTCGTTGTTACCAAGCACAATGCTTGTCGTGTAAGTTGCAACGCCAACTTGATAAAGGACATTTTCCTTTTCATCCTATTGGAAAGTAATATATTCTCGCCATCCTCTTCCATTGTAAGTAAAAATCTTGAAAGTCGTCTGTCAAGCTTGTAGTTTGGACAATACTTCAAGAGCGAGCTTTTAGATCTTACTCTTACTGGCATTACTGTAATCAACAAAAATCAAATTGGGTGTATTGCCAAGGGTGTTGCGTTAGCCATCTTCTCCTCATAATTTTCAATGCTGTGTACAGCTTGGCGGTATGAAAAGGGGAGGGGATGCAGCAGAATTTGAGGGACCACACATCACAGCTTGTTACTCACAGTGTAGCCGTGCGTGACTGCTTTT